>CALYDF020000170.1:0-44030 GCA_944474145.2 Dicrocoelium dendriticum
GCAACTCTATCTGCCACTAGTGGATGCGGGATGTAGCGGTTGAGGCACGTCCCAGTACCCTTCATGGTCGAGCTTTTTTCGGTGGAGCTACCGAAGTTACAATATTAAAGTACTGGTTTCAGCACCATAGTAGTTAGCGACAATATACAGTACAAATTAAACGCAGAACTAAGAGGTAAACGGTGTGTACACGGGTTTAGAAAATAGGTGATGTGAGAGAGCGGACTCCATCCGAATAAGTTGAATTACCTTATACCCACCTTGTGCTTCTCGGTAAGCGCATCGAAGCATGAGTAGAGGGAGTTTAGTAGGACTGACAACTTCCAGGGTGAGAGGCCGCTAGCAGAATAAAAAAAAAACAAAACAAAAAAAAAAACCGTGTAAGCCCACCACATCGCTAAGAGCAGTGTGATGTTATCGAAAGCCCCTAAAAGGAAAATGTAATTTAAAACCAATAGTGTTTACATGCAAAGTACCTACCAAGGGGTGATTAATCTGAGCTGCGTCAACTGCTCAGGCATTTTGCAAATGAAACCGTTTTCTTTCTACTACTGCTGAGTAGTGAGGATTTTGGGATAATTCAGCTAATTCATCCTTGCCACACGCAAACTGTAGGCTTGACTAGTCTGGAAAACACCAGACCCCGGCGTTTCCACCTGCTGGATCTCGTCAGGGGTGCGCCTCCCAGCGGACCTCAGCTGGGTTCCACCCTCCATGACTCCTGGATGCTAGCAGCTAGTGCCACTTCGCCATGGGTCACCCATGGGTGCTGCTGACATCCAGAGGTCCAGCTGGGAGGCGCACCCCTGACGAGGCTCAGAAGGTCGACACGTCGATGTCTGGTGTTTTTCCAGATTACTAAGCCCGCTGTTGGCGAGAGCCAAGGATGGATTAGCTGAAAAATTTCTGCAAGGCAATGGGATCATCCACGCTCTCACCAAACAGATATTGCGGAATGCATTTTGATGTATGGCTTTCATATTGGGAGTGCTAAAGCACAAACTATGGTGAAACCAGTCATCGACACAGTTGATTGTCGGTCACTTTATGCAAAAGCTTGATTCGAAACATTTTATCCCGTTATCGTATCAAGCAGTGCAAGCGTTCTATGGTTGTGTAAAACACAGTCATCTGCAGGAATTTATCACTTTTATTTGGGGAAGACTACCTGCCAGCATAGTTTGCGTTAATGAATTGACTCCTAAGCATATGCTACTAAGCGAGGAGGAGCAACTTACTCGGAACTAGAGCGTATCTTCAACCCAAAGTTCAGCATCCAGAATCTTGAGTCTCACGCCTCGAGACTTCAAATCCACATGCACTCTAATAGTTGGAGTGCATTTGAAGTACAAATGTAAGATTTCTGAGCATATCGACCGCATGCTTTGCGCGCAAGCAAAACATTTCCTGAAAGAGAACTACTTAGCTACAGCAAAATGTAACCAAATCGCTTCCTCTCACATTGATACAGACGTCCATTGTGTTGTACCTGTTCTGCCAGAGAACATGTGTTGGAACCCCGTTAACTGAAAACGTGTGCAGATATTTGAAAAGTGAAAATTTTGTTACATGTTGCTTGAATTGTTTTCGCACTCGTTATCTGCCTCATAACTGAAGCTCGTTTACCAGTAACATGTGCTGTTAGGACTTCCGTAACGATGATTTTGAAGGGGGCAAATATTGAACCTAGGCGTTCATCTTAAGTTACTGGGTGGTCAGAAATTCGCGTTACTTCAAGGTTCAAGCAAGGGTGCTCCGCCACTGGGTATCACGAGTTCGCATTCCACATTAGCTAAACAGGTATTGTTAAGCCTTTTTTATCACCAAGCAACCTTTCAGGATGGGGTAATACTTGCACCATTACGATGTGCGCCTCACTGCGGCTATCTGTGAGAGTAGTATATTAGTTACATTCCACGGCGTACTGTAATTCCGATTCATTGTTGTACGCTGGCATTTAGACGCTGACCCTCGTGTATTGAGTGGTCACTAATCTTTTTCTTCCGCATTCTTAGTCCTTACTGCATTGTTTCCCGTTTTCATAAGAAGCTGTGATCTCAGCATTGCTGAAACGAGAATGTATATGCAATTAAATTCCGAGAAGATTTTCTATGATGAATTGGACTTCAACTGACTTCGTTAAACTGGTCTGTTACACGTTTTTCGTTGATTTTACTTCGCCAATCCGAAGAGCCCTTACTGTATAATAAGGACTGTGAAATTTGAAACAAAGCACACGTGTTCGTAGTGATTATTCATCATATAGTACGTTGCGTTGTTGCAGCCATCAATGCTCAATTATCACTTACCCTCCAACTGTGTCATGCAGCTCACCCTTACGCAACGTTGTGCATACTGCTTGGGTATCTTCTGTACAAAAGTTTCTATCGTTGTCTCATTTCTTCATCCGTCGTTAAGACTTTCTCTGGTCGTTTGCTTTTCACACTTTCCTGTCAAATTTTGGCGTGAGAAAACGTATTAGCTAGCTAATGAATACGTTTGGTCCATTTCAAAAGGTAATGAACTCGGTATCGAAAGAGTAGACGGAGCATAACTATAACCAATTATACCGGCCTAGTTAGGAGCCAGTAGGTGCACACCTCCTGGACATGATATATATATATATATATATATATACAAGGACGTAGGTCACACCACGGGTTATCCTGATGACACGCGTGATCAGCTCTACACTCAGCTATCCTCCGTGATACGGTCTGTGCAGAGGGGCGACGAACGATATCAGCTGGGTGATATGAACGCGCGCGTTGAGCGTAATGTTTCGGTGTGGACAGATGTCAACAGTCCACATGGCATTGGTTCAGCAAATGCGAACGGTGACAGGCTGCTCTCACTGTGTGCCGCTCAAGGCCTGACGATCACGAACACTCAGCTTGCACTGAGTGCGAGTGATATAGCAACTTGGACGCACCCACGGAGTGGTCACGCTCACCTGCTCGACCATGTCATCGTACGTCAGCGTGACATGTGTGAAGTGGGCACGACGCGTGTACTGCGTGGGGTTGAGTGTGGCACTGATCACAAGATGGTGCGGACCAAACTGTACATATATGTTCGTAAATCTATGTATTGCATTCCTGCCGTGAATCGGCGGAAATTTAACATTCCCTCTCTCGGCAATGTTGCGACATGTATTGAGCTGGAGAAGGCGATGTCTACGCGCCTGTGTGATGTAAAATGTATTGCCACAGTGGACGACCTGTGACACCATATTCGTGACCAGGTGACAGCTGCTGCCGAGGAGTCCATCGGGCACGCAAACTGCAAGTGGCCTGATTACTTTGATGCGAATAATCTGACGATTGGGGCCTTTGTGTCGGAGAAGAATGCAGCATTTGCTGCACATGTGGCAGACCCAAGTTGCTTGGGGAAGGAGAGTCAGTTTGGTCAACTTCGACGACGACTGCCCAGAGAGCTCCGTTGGATTAAAGATGCATGTTGGACGGAGAAGGCGAGTCAGATGGAATGCTACGCCGAATGTCGCCAACACAAAGAATTCTTTGACTCCTTGAAGACGGTGTATGGACAGAGGTTGGTGCCGCTAAGGAGGCAGATTGTTGGTAGCTCAGGTGCTACCTGCACATAGACTGCAGACATAGTACAGATCTGACAAAAACACTTTGACTGTCTCTTGAAGAACGTTCAGAGATTGACTAGCCTAATTATACGGCCTCAGTGAGCACGATATGTAGATGAGTCTGGTGGACACGCTGACACTGGATGAGAAGCAGAGAACACTTGCTCAGCTGCGAAACAGCAAGTGTGCTAGTAATGACGGGATCACGCCTGAAGTAGTGAAACACAGCGGACCAGCGTTGGTGCCTGCGCTGCACCACTTGGTGCAACGCGTGTGGATTGAGGAGAAGGTGCCTCCTGAGTTGAAGGATGCCCTGGTGCTACCCCTGTACAAAGGCAAAGGGAGCAAGCGTGTTTACACGAATCTTCGTGGTATCAACTTGCTGAGTTGTGTGGGCAAGGTAACTTCCCAAATCCTACTCAACGGTCCCGTCACTCAGGTTGTGGAACCGAACGTGGTGGAAGAACAGTGTGGTTTCCGTTCGGGTCGCAGCACCATTGATATGGTGTTTGCGGCTCGGCAGTTGCAGGAGAAGTGCAGAGAACCATACCATCCATTGTACTGGATTTTTGTTGATTTCACCAAGGCATTTGCTACGATGAACCGCGTGGCATTGTGGCTGGTCTTGGGTAAGTTTGGTTGTCCGAGTAAGTCTGTAAGTTTAATCGAATGTCTGCACAGTGATATGCCAGCGAATGTGCAGCTGAGTGGAGAGACCTCGGATGACTTTGCAGTTGTCTCTGGTCTGAAGCAAGGCTGTGTCTTAGCTCCTGCCCTGTTTACTCTTTATCTTCATGCCATTATGTCTAGTGCTTTGATGTGGTTTGTACTTACGGTGTTCGTGTGGAGCACCGTATTGCTGGTGGGTTGTTGAATGTTCGTCGTTTCGGTGCGAGAAAGCTAGTCTGTGAGACAAGTATCCTTAAGTTGCTGTTCGCTGACGACTTGGCGTTGTTTGTGCATATCGTGGATGAGTTGCAGCACATGACTAGTGCTCTGGCTTCGACAGCGGCCAACTTCGGGCCCATCTTCAACACAAGCAAAACTGTCTGTGTCTTTCAGCCTTTACCAGAGGTGCAATCTTCCATATTGCCGCTAATCAGCAATGTTGATGGCATATTAGCTATCACCTCCTGCCTCTGCTACCTTGGGATTGTGGTTTCGACTGATCAGCAGCTACACAGTGAGCTTCGTATCCGTGTATCGAAGGCAGCGGCGGCATTCGGGAAGCTTGAGTACCGAGTTTGGAACAATCATCAGCTTACCGTTGGCCCGAAGCTGATGGTGTACAAATCCATGGTGCTGTCCGTTCTTCTATACGGCAGCGAAACGTGGACGAGGTGCAGGCGGAATGTGCGATATTTCGAGCGGTTCCATCAGCAGTGTCTACGACGGATTCTGCGCATCGGTTGGTGCGACAGAGTTGCGGACACGGAAGTGTTGCGCCGAAGTGGAATGTATGCAGTGGACTGCATACTTTTGCTGAGACACCTGAGGTGGCTCGGTCATGTGAGCCGTATGGATTCGACGCGGATACCGAAACAACTATTATATGGTCAGCTGAGTGTGGGAAGCGGCATGCAGGGAAACCGAAGCTTCGTTACCAGGACATGATCAAAGTGAGCCTCACACGTTCTAATCTTGATTGCAGGTCATGGGAATCGAAGGCGGTTGATCGGCGTGCATGGCGCGATCTGATCACGAAGGCAGTTGCCGAGGTGCAGGAGAAAGCCCTCATGCATGCAGAGAAGAAGCGGCAATTGCGGAAGCGACAGGCGCCGATGGGTTGTACTCCATCGACATCGAGCGCATGGTGCTGTAGCACATGCGGTCGCGAGCGTGATCGCGTGTCAGGCAGGCATAGTGAGGCATGAGCGAGGCCATTTTATGCCAACAACGAAAAAACGATGTGTGCTGCAGAGAAGGTAGGCAGAACCGGAGCAGCGTTTTTAGGGACGCTGTATTCTGTTTACCAACCGCGTGCTTGCTTGCTGAGTCTCTTTATTTCAGATGGTGGGTTTACTATATTATCCTAATGATTTTGATCTCATGTTACTGTTCACCTGAACTATCTTATATAAAACTTCACACGTCTCCTAAACTACTTTAGTTAATTTCGATAACATTTTCTCGTTTGTGGCATTTTCTTAAAATCGATTTTCTGACGTCTTGAACTTACCACGAGTTGGTGGCAACTAAGTTATTTCATATGCTCATTTAGTGAAGAGTTATGTCCGCAAATCTGTATGCATTATTCGATTTCTTTAATTTGATGTTGTCGGTTCAAGTGATTGGATCTTGCTTGATATCCCCGATGTGGCTGCGCTTGATGTTCATGTTGACAATATGCCTACCTGTCTATTACCCACAACGTCGTTCATACTGGCTCTAGGAGACAGTTAGTCGTTGCTATAGAGGATGGGGTGCACCTTCCTCGGGATGGTGATAGGTTTAAGGAGTAGTTCTATTCTGTATGGAACGAGCTACGTTTCAGCCACCGCCATGTGTACGGCTGATGTGCATGATTTCCCAATTAGGCCGGAATGCTTCTGTTCTGCTTGTTGAAGGAGTGTGCGCCGGCTCCGATGATGAAATGTGGCTCCCATCCACATGTCTCCCGGTCTTATGCTTTCGGGTTTACAATGGATATTGATGTGCATGTGCATGTGTGTGTGTGTGTGTGTGTGTGGAACTGTGGATAGTACAGCGTAAATAACCCATGGTCCGTCTGTGGGCGTAGACGTCCTGTGGCTGACCCATGGAGGCCACAGTGACAAGCAAATCCGGATACGGAAGCTGCCAAATCATATCTATATATGTCGGCATATCTGCATGCATTATTCGATTTCTTTTATTTGATCTTGTCGTTTTAAGTAATTGGCTGTTTCCTGATATATATATATATATATATATACCTTTATTAGTTACCGGATTTTGTTTGCTACCCTTTATTCTTTGACGTTTGTTTAAAAGCATCATTTCCAAACTGTGCTTGACTATCATACGTGGTTCTTTATGAATCTCATCTCTAGCCTCCGCTTCCGCTAACATCGCTTTCGCTGGCCCGAGTGATTCCATGTGACTGGTATCGTCTCCCATTCGTCTGCGTCCTTCAGCGTCTCCTGCGTTGACGTGTGAAATCAACGTGTTCTAGTATCCTTACCTCAACTACTATTGTACCCCAGTTAAATGAAGCATATTTCTCGTGTATGGAATTCTGTTCTGGTTCCTCTTCCGTATCTCATTGCAGTCTTGGGGAACAAACTGTCGGCAGCGACACAGTAGAAATGATACTCGAAACAAGCTCACGATGCACTTAAATTTCGCGGTGTCAAGTTTGACGTTGGGTCAGGTGCTATCATTGTTCCACTGGTATCATGACAGAAGGGGCCGATAAGTTTATTGAGACCAAATACCAAATGTTTCAAAAACGCTGCTCTAAGCGCCGCCAAACTATGCCTCGTCACACTGGGAAACTATCTCGAAGTATCATTAGTGCCTTCACACACCAGATGTTGTCTGTTGGCGGATTTCGAATGAATGAACCAGCAGGTGCAACAATAAAATGGACCAAGGTGCGGCCTGTTAACTTTGCGGCGTCTGCGTTCTTTTCATTACCCTTTGTAAGCCCTATCGTTAGATGTTGGGCAGATTGAAGCCACATGCCTCCTTTAACTTTGTTGCCACCTCCTATTTTTGATCTTCCGCTGTCCTATACGTAGTCAGAATTCAATATGTTCTTGGTACTTGGTTTGAACCATCCTATCTTTTCTGTTTCCCTCACATAATAAGCATTTTTAGCTTAAGAGTGAGTCGCCGGAGCTGTTCCGCCATGCACTTAGCCTTTGCAACAGAATTTCAGTTCGGCACCATATATCTTCAGCGCACCGATGGCTATACCACTCTGAATTTACACGTATTGTTGTGTTACGGTCATGAAATTTTAGTGCACTCCCTCTTCAAACCTAAAATGATAATCCTTCTTGTATCTGTGTTACCTAGCTGAAGGTAAAAGCTTCCGTTTTGCCAACTTCCCAAAGGAAGGAAGACTACTCATGTGATTCGAGACATACCTGTTCTAGTGCCAACTTAAGTTCGGCAGCCTGTTGTTCTCCGGCAAGCACCATGTCCCGACTGGAGTCATGCATGCTTAAGTCATTCAGAAATAGCCCAATGTCCCACATCGCATCCACATTTTCCATGCTGAAAGAGAGGAATTTAAACAGGTTATCTGGTGTAGGGATCATCATCGATATTATTGAATCTCTTGAATTATACATAAACATGATTCAATACAACTTTCTGGATTACAAGCTTAATGTCTTGCGCTCGGCTTAAAATGAAATGACTTTATCATCAGCGTAACTCCTAAGCGAGAACAACGGAGAGTGTCTTCTACAGCGGTAACTGTCACAATTCTACCGTTTCTCTTCTGTGTTTAGTTTGCTATGAAGTGGAGCATAGGAAACCACTTAAATAATTAGTCTACCAGATCGTACTGGCACCTAGCCAGTAGTATAGATCGCTTAAGCTCAACAGCCTTGTTTTCGACTTACAGCTCTCAAATTTCAAAATGAAACCACAAATAAATATCTGAACCTTGAGTGTTACCTACGAAGTGTCGAAGTCCATTTATAGAGACTTGTGGGCATTCTGCAGGTGACACGCTGAGGAAACTGTTTCTATTCCCGGACTTGAATAAATACGTTGGCGTCAGCCCTGTACTTTTTGGACCCATGGTAGCTACCAAGTCGGTCTTACTACATGGATGGTTTCAGGAATCGGCCACTACTGACGCAGACGCTTGCACCATCGATTTTACAATACATCTCAGCTACTGAATCAGCTACCTGCGTTCATTTGTGACAAATTTGTATGGGGTTTGCATAAGTGTGCTTCAACATGCTAGAGAGTACATTTAAGCTCACGCCTAACCTCCTCCTCCGTTATCTCAAAGAACAGCATTTCCTAGGTTGAAACAACTCGAACTTGAAACTGGGCTAACTGAGATAACCAGGCCGGATACCTGTTGAAAACTTGCCAGCTGCCGTGGGCATTAGAAAGGTTAGCGTTCAGGGCACCGGCGGTCGCGATTCAAGTAGTAAGACACGGCTCGGTGGTCCTTCGACGGTTATGTCTTCTAAGCTGACCTCAGTATGTGCCTTCTTTCAGGGTCTAAGGTCAAGGTACTGGTGCTTCTGAAAGAGTAAGCATGCTGACCGCTTGAAGTTTATTTTGCTTTGCGTATGTTGTAGCCAGTTTAATCCGATGTGGTATACTCACTGTTTGTTGAATGGTTGGAATACGCTCTCTCTCTTCCCCTTGGTAGTGTTACATCCCAATGTGATCGACAGGTAAAGACAGTAATTGACCACTTGAGTGCAGCTGCACATCCTACTTGTAACCGTTGCCTTTTTGATACGCCGTTTGGCGTTGCAGGCAGACTACTCGCAGGTAAAGGCACGAACCAGCATGTCAATCTTACATGTAAGTAGATCGGTCATTTTGTAAGACAAAATGCTTCTGGGCAGGGAATGCTAGTCAACTAGTCATGGCAAACGCTTGTATGTGCTGTTTTGGCTTTAAGGTGCAGTGAATTCATCCCCAGTACTGGGCAATAGTTTTACACACACTCCCTAGAGTTGACTTACGTTGGAGTTCCCAAAAATGCAATTGCGTCCCATTCTGACATAAACTTCATTTGACCACGAAGCAACAGACAGCCTCTGGTTGGATTTTCCACTTGAGTGTCAGTGGATCCTTTGTCTACGGACAATACTCAAAGGATTGGGAGAAAGTGCAATAAGGGATTAAGAAATTGGACTAGCTGGATTTGTCAAAGCGGAGAGATGATATACGTACATTTCACTGTGACTGTGCACTAAGCGTGTTCACACTACATATAATGAGGTACTTCATTTAAACAAGTGGGGCACATTAGAAAAAGTCTAGCAATAAGCTTATTTTGGGGATTCAATTTCTTTATGTCGCGTCATAAGATTTTCACCACTGCTTATGCTGAACTAGAGAGAAACACCTTTTGAAACTTACTTTTCGTTTCGTCCCACCGAATGCCAAATAGCTCGAAGATATTGTTGGTGTGCAGCATTATCTGAAAGAAAGGGCGAAGCCGCTAAGTCCATTGGATGATTCCTTAGGCAAAGCATCAATCGGAATGCTATACTATTATTATAGACGGCCATCAGTTTAATATTTCCGCTGCTAAAAGGATTGGTAGGGTAGCTTAACTGCACATTAACAGGATGTAAGCTTTCGTCCACTTTCTCGATACATGTGAATTTAATGAATGGATCTCACCAGATCCCTTGAGAACTACTCTTACCAACCTGGTTAGACCGATTCCGTCGGCCGGTCATCAAAAATGTGACTTGAAATGTAGGCCTAACACATGTCTTCACAAAAGACATTGGATACCACATGTACAGAAGCACATGTGCCGCCCTCAGTTCTTACTAATGGGGGATCTAAATTTACTTAAGATATTTTGGCCAGATATTCGACTTCTTCCCGGTCATGGCAACGTTGAGGCTCAATTCGCTAAAATGACTATTGAAATCGGGGCAACGCAACATGTCATCCAACCGACGCGCGTAACTCTGTACTCGGCATCTTGTCTGGACCTAATGTTTACGAGCTGCGAGCAGAAGCTGAACGAGATCAGAGTCATCGAACCTCTGGCTAATAGTGACCACTGCTCCATTGTGGCAAGCTTAGAACTGTCGTTACCATATTACAATCAACAGAAGCCGACATTCAACTATTAGAAGACGGATTTCAACGGACTCGTCAAAGCCGCAAGTCAGACTGATTGGACACTACCACAGGATGCGTCACTTGAGGTCTGGTGGTCATTAATAAAGGGGAAGCTTAACTCCCTCTGTACTCGGTTCGTTCCCCTTAAGTATTCAAAAATTGGACCTGTCAAACCGCATTGGTTTGATGGGAATATAGACAGTTAGCGCGACGACGTCGCAAATTTTGGGATAGATACATCAGCTCTGGTTGTGATGAAGATTACACGGTGTACAAGAAACAGCGTAACTTTCGTAACGCCGCAAAGATAAAGAAACGCCGGAAGTTCGAAGAGGAGCTAGCATCCTCGGCCACAACTGCACCCCAAAGAATATTTGCCTACTTGAAACGTCAACTGAAACCTGGGGACGATCTACCGGTCTTAGAAAGCTTAGACGGGAAGACACTCATTTCAAGCGCGGAGCGCGCGGACGCCTTGGCTACGCACTTCCTCACTGTATTTTCCAGTAAACCGGCGGCGGTTTCAGTACCGGCACAGATTGCGCAAGTCTTTCTCGACAGCCTACAATGTGATGCAGTCGAAGTACATCAGCTACTCGTCAACCTCGATGGTGCAAAGCCCCCCGGACCAGACGGACTTCACCCACTAATACTCAAGTCCCTAGCGATTATCATCTCACCAGCTGTGACAAAACTTTTCAATAAATCACTCTCTGAAGGATCCGTCCCGAACGACTGGAAATGCTCGATAGTGAAACCGCTTCCCAAGGGTGGTGATCCGAGTAAAATAGAGAACTACAGACCGATCTGTTTGACTTCGGTATTATCCAAAGTTCTCGAGAAGGTTGTGAAAAAAGTGTCTACTGTCGTTCTTCGAATCGATGGACGTATTGACGGCAGTGCAACACGGCTTTACGGAACGGCGATCCTGCATCACCAACTTGATGTACGCAAAGCACCAGTGGGTTCGAGCTCTCAATGAACCGAAGGATGTTGACGTGGTCTACATCGACTTTAGTAAGGCGTTTGACAGAGTGAACCACGAGGTACACCTTCGTAAATTGAGGACATACGGAATCGGTGGCACGTTACTTCAGTGGTTACAAGAGTTTATTGTGGGACGAAGGTTTAGCGTACAGGTCAATGACTATCTGACAGACTGGTTCCCATCGACTAGTGGCGTGCCTCAAGGAACTGTACTTGGGCCAGTATTATTTCTTATTCATACCAACGATCTTCCGCAGCAGATCCAGTCACCATGTGCCCTGTTTGCAGATGATTTGAAAATCTGGAGGATCATTGAGAACCAGGACGACTGCGCTCACCTCCAGCATGACTTAGAGCGACTGTCAACGTGGTCCACTGAAAGGCAACTCCATCTTAACTCAAGCAAGTCGGAGTTCATCAGTATCACCAGACGTCCAGCCACTCGATCATACATCTTGGACGGCCAGTTGCTCCATCCCAACACATCTGTCAGAGACTTAGGAGTTCCTTCACGACATGATTTAAGATCACTAGAAAATACAGAGAAATTGTACCGTGCTGGACTTCGTATGCTCTGGGCATTAAGACGCAGTTTCTCCACATGGTCCGAAGAAACCGTCCCTCGTCTATTCACCTCGCTCATTAGACCAATCCTTGAATACGGTGCCCCAGCTTACCATCCGATAACCCAATGGGAAACTGAAAAACTGGAGAAAATACAGCATATCGCAACTAGAATGATACCAAGTCTACGAAAGCTTCCGTATGAAAAACGTGAAAGGCTCGGACTCTGCTAGCTATCCTATCGCCGAGTAAAAATTGACCTTATTATGACCCATCAGGTACTACACTTGAATCACTTCCCCATACTGCGGCCAATATTTCACCTGCGGGAACCCTGTAACACCCGAGGACATCGTTAAAATCTCAGGGTCCCCAGCATGAACAAAGTATCACATCAGCTTCGTATCGAACGAAGAATCGTAAACTTATGGAATACACTACCTGAAGGATTAAAAGAGGCCGATTCTGTGAAGTGTTTTAAAACCCGTATCGACGATTGTTTTGGAAATCTGTGCTTTTGTGAGACGATGCACATACAGTGCCAAAAGAACACATTGTATGCCCGGAAATAATGACACTAGTACAAATTTCTACCCGAACAAGGATAAACGATTAACAGATCAGACACAACTGCTGATAATTCACAAGTAAACTTTGATTTTTCGTAATTCGATAGAGATGTACAGAAACCTTTCTACTTGCTCTTAAATACAGTCTCAGTCTCAGTCTCAAAGACACATCGCTCTGACCGTTGTCGTATATCCTCCATATTGTAACCAGCTTTATGGGTTAAGCTTTTTTGATGAGTACTGTAATCGCACTTGTACCGGGGGCTGGGCGTCATAGTAGCGTCCCAGTCCGCGTGCACTCCTGATTGGCGCGCCAAACGTGGTCTATCCAAAGCAACTGCCACGAAGCACACATCAAAGCAATTGAGGACTCCTCCACTTTATCTTCTGCTTCCATTTCTGCTACGGTTTCCTCCACTTACACTACGTTGTCCCCATCTCTCACCACTTGGATTCATAGTTTGTTACTGCTCCCATGGTTGAATAATAGCAAGGCACTAGTCTGAAGTGAGGATGCATGACGGTTTTCATTTGTTTTAAGGAAAACTCGGTTCTCACGCTTGCGTTCGTCGCGCACAATGTAGGCTGTTTATCGCACATGAAAAGCTGATTCAAATAAATCATTGGTACAGGTCGTTAAGACAGTCATAATTTGTACTGTGGCACACACGCATCCGACGAGATATTATCAGCAATCGAATCGGGCTTTGAGGCGTCAAATGGGGAGTTATGCCTTCCTCTGATTACTGAAAGTGCAAAATATGCATAACGGTTCGCTCAAATCAGGTGCATGGATTAGCAGTCCCAAGACTGCACTAAGTTTCATCTACATGCGATGAGAACTGGTGTTGCAGTCCACTTCAGAAATGGAACTCCATCATCGGTCATTCTTCATTTGACTACTGGAGTGAAATGACAACTTACCTCCGCGCGGTTCGTAGATATCACAGGCGATCCCACTAGAGATGCTAGCTAACTGAATTATATGCAGTCGTAGGGCTACCTGTTGACATGTCGACCAAGCCAGACTTAAGTGAGTACTCCAAAGGGGTTAGAATTGGTACAGCATTGCACTTTTGACAGTCACAGATGCAGTAACGTCTACACACCTGACAAACATGGTCCTAGTGGTCGAGGGTTCAAAGAAACGTGTATCTCCATTCTGATTATGCTAACTTAGCCTAACCGAATACCAAAGTATGGGACGTAAATTACAAGTAGCACGA
Organism: Dicrocoelium dendriticum; assembly: GCA_944474145.2. Classification (NCBI taxonomy): domain Eukaryota; kingdom Metazoa; phylum Platyhelminthes; class Trematoda; order Plagiorchiida; family Dicrocoeliidae; genus Dicrocoelium; species Dicrocoelium dendriticum. Next base: position 13,719 of record CALYDF020000170.1, read on the forward strand.
GACATGCATATAGTTTGTGTCATCTCTAGTGAACCACGATGAAAGGGGTGCTTATTTGCTGTGGGTGGGCCCTAGGGAGGGCGACGGCCAACTTCTGTTTGTACCAGTATTACCACCAAGATATCATTCGTTACATGTTTCGCTTTTGAAGTCCATTAAACCTTGAGATACACACTGGTTTACTTCGCCCCAGTAGCATACCACTCTTAACGCTATACACTCGGGAGGAATCGCCCATGAAAGTAAGACCGATAACTTCAAGGGAGTGACATACAAATGGAAGGTGGCTGGACACAGTTATAAATCATCTCAGGATTAGTTTCAAGCCATATCCTTAGCTTGGGATATCTAATGATCCCCCGGAAGCATACTTGAGAACAAAAATTCGCTACCGCGTCCACCACCGTGTTACCGGATGGTATCCTGTCTCTCATCACAACAAATTATGTTTGATCACGTTTGTTACACACACACACACACACACACACACACACACACAGAAGGAAGTAGCCGTTAAAGGAAACTCAACAATTGTCATCTGTAGGACTCGCTCTACCAGTAACCCATGGCAAACGGAGTTAACAAGATGCTTCGAGTCGCTCATGGGATCGAGTCGCAGTGATGTCTCAAAGTGAGGTTCTTCACCGCACTCGTCGAACAACCCAATAAACCAGCGGTGACGGTGAGTAGGAGGACGTTTATGCTTTACCATCCTGTAAGTACCGCACGGCTTTGTATTTCTGGTTGGTTGAAAGTTCCTTTTGTTATAGTTAAGTGGACAAATATTGTGACTGCCAATGCGTTTCTTTGTTATGACACACAGCGCACCTATAACCACATAGAAATTAAAGTTTCACTTGAATTTCTTTGGCCACGATCCAGGTTAATTCAACCAGTTATGGTATTCGACCGCACTTGAAACAACTGATAAGCATACACTTGTTTGGTCACAACGCACTATCCTGGTAAATAGTCCCAGATACAGTTGTGTAGTAAAGAGTCTATTGTAAGACGCCGGACTCGTTAGTCAATGCCGGGCTTTAGTTATTAATGGAAATCTGTATGGATAATAGTCCGAACTGCACGCTACATATATCCAGCCACTTAAGTAAACTACATGGCACATTTGGTACAACGTCCCAATGATGCTCATGCAAACTTACGGGTTACATGCGAAAAAGAACAGAACAATTGTCTGCCGTACCTGGACATACTCATAAGTCGCAAGGATGATGGACTGATTAAGAGGTCCATTTACCGAAAATTAACTTGGTCCGGTCAGTACCTGCACTTCACCAGCTTCACACCAGTGCGGTACAAACGGACACATGTGAAGACTCTAGTTTGTCGCGCCAGAGAAATTTGTTCGGCAACTGTCTGGACGATGAGATAGTTTAAGTACAGCAACAATAATGACGAACGGCTAACCCCGAAGATTTATCGAGAAACACAGCCAACCACGAGGGTTAAAGGACTTGACGTACACGGCAGTCAAGAAGAAAATGTATATCGACTTACCTTTCAAAGGTGTTTCAGCCACACTGAAGACAACTAAGCGTATAATTTAGGCTACACAAGGAAGTTACTATGCTGCACAAGTTATCTTTATCAACCGAACCCGAAATTTGCCCATACCTCCAACGAAGGAAGTTCAGCCTTTTGGGGGCCAACTCACATTGTGTAGACCAATCTGTATGAGACTGCGGAAACAGTTACATAGGCAGAACTAATACAAAACTGACTTCCCGAATAAAGGTACATGTACCAAGATGGGTTCAAGGGGAAGTTATTCAGATTGCCTAGCCTCGTCAGATTCCATGTTCCCACAGACCGCCGGCTCTTCGATAGGCAAACACCCATTAGACTCGGGTCACCGGATAGAGCTGGGCTCAGCGTTTAAAGTTGTGTTACGTCACTCTAATCCCCGCTTCCTTCGGTTTGCTGAGGCTGTCGCAATTAGGCGGATTAAGCCAGCCTTGTGTGTTCAGAAACAATTATTTGTCAGCCTAAAGCTGCCTTGGACACAGGTGTGGACTTCCATCATTCGTTGTGCACTTTAAGCTTGTCTGGTTGCACCCACTGTTAGCTACATCTATGCATATCGGTTATTGTTAATGGTACTGAGGAGACAATACGAAATGCATGCACCTACCAGCCTACGTCTTCTTTCCGTGCTTCTAAATGGCAATAATCACACGACACAGCTCGACACTAAACAGAAGAGTTACCCGAATTCCCTAATGTGCCGTGTACTTCGACATCTTCAGCTGGATAGGTGTAAGCCAGATGCGTTACTGTTCTCTATCGCTATCGTAACCCCTCTACGTATGACAACCGCTTTCCTGCTACGACCGAATGACTGGACTAACTGTCGGTGGGTAACCTCAATTGGATAACGGTCAGGTCGCTTATGTGGTATTCAGTCTCCTGAGTTATGTAGGATTTGCTACCTTATACCACATATTAGTGGCCTAAGTTCTGTAGGCAATGCTACTTGAAGGAAATAGGTTACAGTTGCAGAGCAACTGACAGTGAGTGTGCAATACTTACTAGCCCCAAAGAGTTAGTAAAAGGTATCTGTTAGGTGTTGTTTGCTGGTGTAGTCGAGCGCATTAATACCCCGTGACGAAGACGTGTAGAAATTGGACGATGTCGTAACACACACGACTAGTTTTCTAATCATGTATGGCAACTAGTCGGCTCTGCGATGAAATACCCGCCGGTGGAAGTTTCACTACGCGATCATCTACCTAGTGATGCTAGTAAACAACCAGAATGGATAGATGGCCCTGGGAAAAGAACCAAATAGCCGTTAAACAAAACGGATTCATCGCGAGAAAACTTAAAACAGTTCGTTCTCTTCAGTATTTTGCATAAAATACTGAGCAGACAAAAGCTAGTAGATGCACACATTTCGTATTGTTTCATCATCACCAAAGGTGAGTGGTGACATTTTGAGACCAGTAGACAGATGGCCAATCGAGTGCCACGCAGTATTTCGCGGAGCACCTGCAGATGGAACATAGCACGAAGGCAAGTTAGCATATCATCCGAAGCAGATTGGTCATCCGAGCAGCAAGTGGCCTGCGCGCCAACATCGAGCTACGTGAGGACAGACAACCAAGTGAAAAGCATCCATTTGAGTGTGCAGGTGACTAATCAGGAGCCAAAGGGTTCCAAATACACAGGACCAATTCAGGCTTGCGAAAGAACGTGCACCCATGAGAAGCTGAGAAACTGATTGGTTTGTCAAGCCTTGAATAGACTCGCACCTGAGTAAAGGTTTGCTGTGGCACCGGGACAAGGAAAGGAGCATGGGACCAGATGGACGAGCGACCAACCGAGCCAATAGTACAATCCACCAAGGAAGTGAACAACGCAGCTCGTGGTAATTTTAGACAGGATAAACGCTGCGAACGGGGGTAAACCAATGGAAATAGAGGCAACCACTTTCGGCAAATAACAAGAGTGAGTCAGGGGAGTAGACTATCGCAAATAGTGTATATGCTCTAAAAATATCCATGCATAATCTTAGTAAACACCTTGGTGATCGCGGAACAGTCTTCTTAGTCTACAGATGGCCGCACGATAAATATCAACACAATAACCTAGGGTGTTATCAAACAAAGCAGATGTAGCGGGGTGCACAGTAGTGATGATTTTGGGATCAGGCCAACCGAGGGTCAACAAGTGCTTGTTTTCACACGCGTAGGGCAGGTCATAACTAGCTTAGCGACACGGACTCGGTGAACCAGAAGAAGCGTGAACTTGTATGGTATAATATAATCCGAAAGGCGGAGCCGGGGTCAATTCAAAGACGGGTGGCAAAAATATTTCGGCTTATTGATGATGATGGCGGCTTACGTGAGCAAGGAATAATGGGCAAGGGTTGGTTGACCCCAGCTTGACTGACCTTACTTTGGAATTCAAAATCCCGTCCATTCTGCCTACGTAACGGACCCGCAGTTACACACAAATTGGGAACACAGTTCAATTTGTTGCCTATGTGTTCCTCTTCCCCTGCTGAAGGTAGCGACAATTTCCGGATTCTAATGTACGGTACGGTACCACAGCACAGTAGATTCTCTGAATAGCAGAGATTAAACGCTTGGTAGACCTCGTTTTGGCGGCGTTGTAAGTAAATGGGAGATAGAGGTATGTCTTTTCACACGTGGAGTCAGCCAACCCTCGCCCAATATTCCGTGCTCATGTAAACCGCTAGCGCCACATAAGGCAGGCATATTTTGGTGACCCGTTGTCAGATTGACCCCGGCTCTGCGTTTCCGGTTTAATTATGCCATCCCAACTCACGCTTCGTCCGGTTCACCGTACACTTGGCGATAAGCCAGTTAAGATCTGCTCAGATTGTGCACAGAGTGCTGGCTTTCGGTTTTTACTGCATTTAGCGTAGCGGGATGACGCGGTATCGAAGCATTATCTTTATTGACAAGACCAGTCAATCAAACAACTCACACGGGGGAACAGGTATTTATCATGTTTCCTTCCCACGACGAACGCCTTTGTCTGGAGGTCGCTCGCTACACATCGATGCGTCTACCCAGTCTGCGACGACCAATCACACTGTTCGCTTTAAAAACAAAAATGTGATGCCGTGTTATTAAGAGTACCAAGTGAGTTGATTACAAATATGCAAAGCAAATGTTGTTAGCACGTCGGGTTTTGGTTTAATTTCAGTTTGTCATTCCAGCTAAACAGTCCGTTCCATGCATCGAATGCTCGCACGTGATTAGTCCATTGATTCCCTGCAACCGTGCAAAAGTAGTGAGCTTGGCAACAGTTATACTTGTTACATGTTAACCCCATATCTGCGCTCCTATCAATTCCATTCTTACCGGCCAGGACTCTTTTGATAGCGCACGAGTTGCATAGTCGTGGCTACATCACTCTGCTTGGGGTCAGTCATGGATGCGTCAATACCGGCATGGTCGTCTGATTTATTACACTTTCAGAGGATGCTTCTTCGTATTTCTCGGTTCAGATTCGTTGCCGGTCGCCACTCGCCACCTGGTCTAGACTGGTTCTGTCAGGACCGCGTTATTTTGTTTAGTCTTACTGGTTGTACCGGTTCCTGATTCCACTCTATCCCCTTTTTGTGATATTCCTATCCGCCGGGTAATCTCTACCTTCCGTCTCCCTAGGCCCATGGTCACAGTTCACCTCATTAAACTTGGTTGCTTCGGCAACACCACTTGAAAGTTATTAACTGTTTTCTCGTTATCGTACTGGCACTGATATGACAATACATATGCACACCCCTGCTACTGTTCGTCTCCACAGTGTGACACTGAAAACGGCTGTCTGTACGGCTGCGCTGCTGCACTACTTTCAGATGCACAACAGTTGGTTCCCGTTTTGTTTAACTGAGTCAGAGGGTGACGTCATTGGCTCATAAAGGTCATCCTTGAAGTAAGCAAGCAAGCATCTTATGTCGAACAGGTACAGCGTCAAAAGTACGGAAGTTTCATTGAGTAACGTTTGCTAAAAGTAATTGTCCCTGAGTGTTGGATTTTTCGGCAGACGATTTATGGCGAACTAGTACAGTGGAGCAGTTGTACAATACGCATAAATAAAAGCCAAGGCTTGACGGATTCGGTGGGATGGTTTGTGTGAATTACATAAGCTCTAAGAAATGTGACACCAGAGTTACACGTTAACACACCAGTGTATCCGTTAACCCCGATTTTGTGGGGGTTGGTGAGCACAATGTTTGTCTGCGTCTTGTCGGCCCTCCACAAGCGGAATTCAAATCAAACGATGTAAATGGTGTAATGCATCGTTGAATTACCTTTTAAAAATGCGCAGCATGGTCACAGAAGTGAAACCAAGTCAAAAGAACATCCCGTCGTTGACAAATCGGAAGAGCAAATTAATTCCGGAGGCATCCCACCCTCCCCCGACTGTTATGGGTAGCCAGTTTCAGCTGGTGACCCCTCAATTTTGTGTTTGGGTTAAATGTTGGGAGGTGGCAACAATCGTGAATAGGGTTTACAAAAGCTCCTCAGAATGGGATTGCTTCGTAGATGGCAAAAACTACCGCTGTACACTCGCACTATTTCAGTGGCTTTTCAGTGGAACAATGCCTTCAGATTTCAGTTGCCCTTCGCTATGGGGTCTCCAGTGTAATCAGGTCGGGTTTTAACCACAGATCCCAGATCTGGCTTCACATATGCGTTGAGCATTTGGGGGGAGCTAGATTGGTGGTACCTCCAAAACGCCCTCCTTAATGACCAAAATGTTGGTTCGCAGTTTTGGACGCCTTCAAGCAATGCCTTGGATAACCGAGGTACATAGCAACGACAAAGTACACCTGCTCCCTAACTGGCGCGTACAAAACGACATGATACTTTTGCTTTTTCACACTTCGTTGGAACCGCTACCCATCAAAATCGAGGCACAGTGCAGTAGAAGGTGGAAGGTAATGCGGCTCGTTCTCTATAATCTGTTGGTACTGCTCTGTAGCACCATTCTGCTGCTCGTATTGCAGGACATCACTCTCGTCCTATAGTATATTTATTTCTTCTAGAGGGTCCCGATACACCGACCTGGTCGCTCTAAAGCGACCGCACCTAGTTGCTCCCAAATTGGAGGAACGCTGACTACCTGAGCTAGCGTTCCGGCTGGGCGGGGGACAATCAAAAGGACAAGTAATTTGTCCAGCCACCAAAGCCGAGATAAGCCTTGACATTAGTTAACACAAGCCAGCAGAAGCTGAATTGTACGGGCTCCATAGTGCTGACTTCTCCTTCACTTCGTTATTGTGCTCTCTCTCAGCAAGGAAGTTTCTCTTCGCACCGTTAAGGCCCATCGGATATTGGCCATTTGAGACGCTTTTGGCGTCGTCGGGACATCTCCATCACGGTATAGGGCCGCTTTTACAGTGCATCCGTTAGCTCTGTGTTGTCGTATGCTAGTGAATCCTGGCCAGTCTGCGTGGATGATGTGCGTTGGCTGTCCGTCTTTGACAACGGTTGTTTGAGGAGGATCTCTCACGTTTGGTGGCAACGCCGAGTTCACATTGATGACGTCAGACGTCGCGTCTTGTGGAGTAATTATTCCCTTAACAAACTGATCTTGCTACGCCAGTTAAGGTGACTTGGTCACGTCCTACGCATAGCGCCTGAGCGTTTACCGCGTCAAGCCCTATTCGTCCGCGTAGTACCGGACTGATGAACAATGAACAATGATTTATAACGGGTAAAAAAGCAGGTGCTTGACATGTCCCGTAGGGTGTTTAGCGTGACAAAAAATGATAGCAAAGGGATAATGATTCCCTCGTGGTCATCCTTCCGATTGGCGACAGCATATGAAATCATTGACGCGATGTTTGGCATCCGTTGTGCCCGTACGTCATCCTGGATGGGAACCCAAGGATGAGGAGTGCCAGTGGCTTAACACACTTGAAGATACGGCAATCGACCAGAATCAATGCATGAGCTGTATGTAGAATTGCATTCATTCACACCATTAATGCCTCAAACAGCGTAAGTGGAAAGTGAGAAAAAGCCGGCGTCTGAAAAACAAAACATCGTTTTATTTTGATCAAATTTTACCTCCCTTTGATTCTTTTGCTCTTTATTTAGTTGCGTTACATATTTGTATATTTGTACATATAGACAAGTACGTACATTCTTTATAGTAAGATGCTTAATACCTAACAATCGTAAAGACACAAAAATTAAAAATGACATGTGCAAAATAGCAAAAAGTTGTTGTATTTTCTTGCGGTACAATAGTTGTGGTGCGTTGACCACCTTCAGCTAATGTGTCATGATGATGATGACTCCTATTATAATCTTCCATTGATTTCCATGGTTTTCCTTGGGGTAATGTCTACTCAATAAGCTGCCCCGGCACGTAACTGACTACCGATTAGCATGATGATGTTGATGTTTTTGTATGAAATCAGCTACTAACCGTAAGTGTGAGCGTAGCAGCATTTCCCGTTCTTCATTTGCCAACTTTAACCTAACAAAGGTTATGAAAACCTGCGGTGTTGTTTGCATCAGCAAAATTAAATGCATCCTTTTCTTGATAAGTTCAACAAGGTCGTTTGCTCTAGCTCTGTCATCTACTGTACGTCGTTGGTATTCTATCGAGTATACAATTCGATTGGGTACAGTTTCATTGTAGAGTGAGTAACTGCTGACTTGGTGCCAGGTATGTTCCGAATTACACCAATCCAAGGTGTAAGACCCACATTTAACATCTCTTGTTGGGCTTAATTAGGTCGGTTGTGTTTCACGACTACTCCGGTTGTTGCTCTCTACTCTTTCGTTCTCTTTGTGACCTAGGTTACCCCTGCTATCTTCTCAAGTTAAATCTAGTACGGTGACATTCCTAGACTAAAACAGACTAGAATTTCCTAATGGGGACAAGAAGTAATCCATTACATTTCATTTGCTCAGTTCTGCTACTAGGCCTAATAGACCATTCAGTCAAATATTACATGTTTATTTTCCTTCTATATTCGTTGTTTAATTTCCCGAGAGTGGCTGCACTTGCTCTGAATGTTGAAAACGTCAAGTCCCCATTACCTAGGATATACTGGATCCAGGAGACAATTAGTCGTTGCTAGAGGGGACGCGTGCACAATCATCGTAACCGTGCTAGGCTTGAAGAGTAATTCCATGGACTCAGAGTGGAGCCGGCTACGGTCCAGCCACCGCATAGTGTATGTCCGGAAGGCAAAACTTCCCAAATAGGCAGGAATGCTTCTGATCTGTTTGTCGAAGGAGTGCGAGCCGGCTCTGTTAATGTACCTTGGCTCCCATCCGCATGCCTCCCGGTCTTATTCCTTCGAGTTTACACTGGAGATGGGGTGTGTGGGTAGAATTGCAGGTGGTTAGGACACTAGCCACCCATGCTCTGGCTGTAGGCGCAGGCGTCCTGTGGCTAGCCACCGTAAGAAGCAAGTCCGAAAATGGATGCCGCCAACCTCGGCGAATGGCTCCCACAGTCGTTTCCTAAAAGTTCAGCATTTCTGGATTGCCAGGGCTTCAACCAAGCCGATTAGGTGATTTAGCTCGTGGTAATTATTAGGAGCGTAATACTCCTCTCTCTCTCTCTCTCTCTCTCTATATATATATATATATATATATATATATATATATATATATATATATATATATATATATATATATATATACATATATATATATATATAGAGAGAGAGAGAGAGAAAAAGTATTACGCTCCTACTTATCATCACGAGCTAAAGCACCTTATCGGCTCAGTTGAAGCCCTGGCAATCCATAAATGCTGAACTTTTGGGAGGTGACTGTGGGAGCCATTGGCCGAGGTACTATCACTCAATTGTCCTTACGTTTTTTAGATGATCTGAGACGGTCTCCTCTTCGGTTAGATTCTAAGAAGTCCATGACTTGGGTTGGAAAGTGGATTCCCACACGCATTTAAGGTAACTTTACCGTTTTCAAGTGGATGGTAAAAATGATGGGATAACGACTGTTGATGAGGAGTGCAACCCTTTTGAATGTTGCTTGAGGATTGAGGTAGATATTATCCGAGCGCTATACGCGCGTAGCTCGGGCAATGTGAGTGTTTACGGAAAACTGGCGCGGCTGTTCAATGTTTCCAGCGGTGTAAGACAAGTATACTTGGTGTCCCCTTTTCTCGTCAACTTCTGTTTTGACGAAGTCATGGAGGTCGCGTTTACTGGGCACGAATTAAGTGGTGTGGTGCTGCTCCCAGTTGAACACTGAACGTAACTGCGTTAACAGCTTATCGACTGATAGGTTGAGATTATGTTACTTATGTTCCGGTTATCCCTTTATTTAGATATTTCAAAAGTTTACGGTAAGATTTGAAATGTCTGTTACGTCGGTAAATCAAAAGGAACTGATTGCGGTATTGGGAGGGCAAATCTCAGTTCTCGAGTTGCAGCTTACTATTTTTGGTAACCCAAGTCCCGGGCCTGTAAAAAGGCAACATGTCTCTAGCAACAATACTACACATTCCAGCGAAAGTCAAGTACCATTGGTGACAAACAGAAGTGAAAATTAGCCAGTTTAACTGTTTCCCGATTCTCACGAATGCTGTAGCGCGTGCAGTGGTACGCATACATTGCACGAGCACCGTCAATGGCTGGGCAGCAACACTTGACTCCTACAGATATTGCAACTAACGGCGTTACACGTAAATTGTTTTGCTGTTAGGCTTGACCTGTCTTCCCCAGAAGAGAAGCCAGACACTTCCACACGATAAACCTCCGCTCACAAGGAATTGCGGAACAACCAGTTACTACGCAGCTAAAAGGCGTTGACAGGGAAAGGTACAAATGTCCCAAAACACACCAGTGAATTATTAAAAGTTAGACAAACCGAGGAGCAACACCGCTGGGCTGAGAAAACCTGTGCACTTGGACTGAAAGTTCTCCCAACTAGTCTTACTCGTCTTTCACGAAATCCATCATATCGCACGTAGAGGAACCTCAGTTACTGAGAGTAACATCTGGCAACACGCGGGACCTAGAAGACGTGCTCTTAACAAGCCACAATCAGTGCCTGCATTTTTCCGAACAAGCCATGGGCAGAAATGCAGATGCGGAAATCTGATTAGGACGTGTTACGACGAAACGAGACGAAGAAAGCGGTACTGGTTCATGGCGTACAAGAATTAAAGCGTGACAGGAATAATGAACGACAAAAGCATGACATTGAGACGTGGAGGTACATCGCAGTACTACAACATGCAACGTGTCGTCGGTTTTGACGTCACCCGTCTAGTTGCCTCCCCAAACTACCACGCAGCGGGCAAAGCATTTTTAAAGTTATCTTGGCTCCGCGCGAGATGGTAACAATGGCAATCCAAGCGTGGCATGACAACAGGAAACTTGAGACTCCGGAGATACACTTAAGAACCTTCCTACAATCAGTACGAACCGCAGTTACAGATGGGCCAATCTCGGTTGTTCCTACCTCAGCTCAGTCAATAGTAAAACATTTCAAAAAAGTCGGTAGACCGGTATTATTTGTGCCGGTCACTCACAGGGAACCAAGCTTCTAATTCGTCAACAAATACAATGCTTCTACACCAACACTCAGGGCCTCTAATCTAAACCGCCAGAAGTGCGCCATCGACATGAGGCAACAAACTGGGATATCGTAGCAATGACCGATACTTGGCTCACTAAGGACATACGTGATCCAGAGGTTGAACTCAGTAAGATGTCAGTCATTCGAAAAGACCGTCCATCTCGCGGTAGTGGTGTTGCCCACTACTATCGAGATTACCTTAAAGGTGGGGCCATTACCGAACATTCCCTTGTTATTCCTGACGCATTAATTTGCCAACTGCAGCTAACAGGTCGAGATGGTGGATCAGAGAAGCAGACTCGTGATTCTTGCCACTTATCACCTGTGTACAGGCCACCGAACTCCTCCGCAGACAGTGATGACATTCTGTTAGACACACTCCACTATGCAGTTACAAAAAATACTCTCATTACCTTAAAATGGGCGATTTCAACGTACATTCATTTGTCTCAGTGCCCCCTAATGAGCCATCATTTAAATAATAACTCCCTAAATTCATGGATGTGGCAATTTTGCATCACCAAGTGCATCGAGCAACTAGACACCACGTTTTAAACAAGCTATCATCACTGAATCTAATCCTGACAAACTAAGAGTTGATGGTTGAGGCAGTCGCACACGACCTTCCTCCATGCAGTAGCGAACATTGAGTCCTAACATTTAGTTATGTGTGTCATATCAGTATGGTTGGTAAAGAACGCGAAACTCAACGAAATATTCCTAACTATTCCATGCTACACAGTCTGGCGACAACCGTTCACTGGGCCTACAGACTCACATTTTGGCGAACGACGCATGGAATGAATTACAAGGTAAGGTTAACTGGGTCATACAAGCACCCCAAAAGTTGTACCATTACGAGTATCACGCCGGACCAACAATTGGATCCGAAGCGGAATACGTAAATGGATCGACAGAAGAGATGAGATTTGGAAGCAACATACGCTAAGCTGATGTGAAACCTCCTAGCAAAATTACAAAACAATCAAAAACTATTGCATGTCACTTATTATGGTAGACAAGTACGAGTGACAGTAAACCATAGTACTCAAGTATGCGGGTAACAACAGACTGCTATACAGTTATGTGAAAGATAAAAAAAGCTTAAACCTGGAATACCACCACGCAAGTCGGCCAGTGTCTTAACGACTACTGCTGTGGATACCACAAATGCACTACTCCTGCAGTTCGGCTCGGTAGCTACAAATATCATGAAACCTTTGCTCTAGCAATTCCCAGCAGATGCCGTCGGCTTATCCAGGGTCTCCTTTACTCCAGAGACTGTCGTGAACAATTTACAGTATCTCCGGGAAACCATTGCCTCGGGGATCGACAAGATCTGCCCAAAGGTATTTAACGCTAACCCCCACAAAATCAGTACATCTTGCAGCGACTTTCCAGGGTCTGTTTGACTCGCATACACTCGCATCTGACTGGAAAAAGGAAATCATCATTCCAATATACAAAGGCGGTAAGAGATGGGTCCATGCCAACTACCGATCAATTACTCTCCTACCTGTTTTCTCAAAAGGGTTGGAATCGGTAATGGCAGATGAACTAACGCGACATTTTCATAGTCCGCAAATAATTTCCAATGTTCAACACAGCAGACGATCTTGCCTCATGAACCTGATCCGGGACCCATAGACCAGAGCGGATTATGAAGTAGTCCCCATAGATGTGATTTAGTTAGATTTTTCTAAGGCAGGTGTCTGGGTCCGTAACTTCGTTCACCCACAAAACCTAGCTACCTATGGTATCAAAGGTTCCCTGCTCATCTGCTTGAAGATTACCTACAAGACAGAACCATCAAGGTAAGGTTAGCTAACACTTACTCAGAAAGACTGTGCGTATCGAGTGGTGTACCGCAAGGATTCGTCCTTGGCCCGCTACTGTTTTCATTTTACATAAAGGACTTCCCAGAAAACATTTTATCCCCGATGCAAATATTTGCAGATGCTGCTAAAAGACGGAGAGCAATTCGCTCAGCATCCGAACGTGCCTATCTCCAGAACTATCTGCACCGGATTAACAAATGTGCAGAAGGGAACCATCTCCCACTGAATTCTGCAAAGTGCCACCTGCTGAAGGTGCGTAGCAGCTTCGACAACACATATCTTCTGGGACAGCACGTTTTGCAACAGGTGACTAGTGAACGAGGCTTAGGCATCATCGTCCAAGAAAGTCTTGGCAGTTCTCTCCAATGCTCGAGAACAGCGAATGTGGCGATCCTGAACTTGAGGCTTTTGAGGCGAACTCTCAGCACTTTTGAGCGAGGGCTAGTACCATTGATGATCAAGACATATCTTTGTCCCCATGTTGAATATGCGGTTCAAACCTGGTGACTCTTGTGATCAACCCATCACATGTCCCTCCAGACTCATGTCTCATTCGCTAGCTGGAACAGAGCGACTCACTGCTCGTTGGTTGTGTGAAAACGGGCGTTTAAAATTGATGTACTCTGTGTTATCTCTTTGTATGTCTCTGAATTGTGTACGGATAGACATCCTGCTTTTCTGTTGCCTGCTTGGTAAAACATTTTGGCGTCATGAACGCAAAGGTGAACCTTTCCACTCTGCCCCTGTCTCAATTTCGGACTTGTTGCGGTAGCAAGCCAACATCAGGTGCCTGTCTCCGCTGGGAAACTTCCTTCCAAAACTACCTGGATTTAATCAGTGATTTCCATTCTGCTCTTAGTGAGGAAAACAGATTGAAGCTGCTTCGACATTTACTCGGATATGATGGGCAGTAACAGTTTGATGACTTTGGCTTTCAAGTATGTAAGTCCGTTAAAGAAACTTCAAGACTTTCCATCGTACATGGGGCTACTATAGGGATGTGTTTACTGCAACGTACGTTTTCTCCCTCATGCATCAGGAAACAGGCGAACCGTTGAATATTTTCATTGCCCGGTTAAGTCATGCAGTACGACCTTGTGCTTGTTCGTCCATTCCCAACTGCTTTCTGGAATCGCTAACAAACGTATGCGTGAGGAGCTGTTGCAGAAAGTGGTTTGCACATTAAGGTGGGATTGAGCTTGCGAGTTAGCCAGAATGAAAAGTGAAATTTCACTGAAGTCGAAACAGTTCTCTTCGATCAACTTAGCCGAAGTGGTAAAGGTGTAATCTTCCCGACAAGTACCAGTGGACAAGTCATCTTGCTATTGCTGTGAAAGTGCTCCTCATAAAGCTAACTTTCCCAATTGTCTCGCACACAGGCTTAAGTGTGAAAACTGGTGAAATTGGGCACTACGTCCGTTGTTGTCGGTCGCAAGCGAACGCACTTATCAACAACGATGCTACACCTGAAGGCACTGTTACTGATTCATCTCAGGTGAATAGTTATTCCATCACCACTAGTACTAACTCTTCAAATAGTCTAACAATCTCCCATCTTGAACCAAAGTTTCCCTCCGCTGATATTCGTGCTGTGTCCTTCCTTACCATCAAATGCGCTGTTCCACTTGAAATGGAACTAGTTTCTGCTTCTCCAGTAACGGCTGTACCTCGCAAATTTTACGAGCGCTACTTATCCCAGCATATTTTATAACCCACTTCGCATTCATTTTGTAGTTATAGTGGAAAGACCTTAACCATATTGGGATTCAGTATCGTGCGTTTACAGCTGCGTTTGGTCCCTGCGAAAGTTGCAGTTTACATTTCTTCGGACAACAGACGACCCTTACTTGGAAGGAACGCCATGGTGGCTTTGCAACTAGTACCATCTTTTGACCACATGCTCATCATCTCTTCCGTCAAAGTGACACACTGGCAGGAACGTTATCCTAAGCTTTTTCAGCAGTCCATCGGACGTTTCCATGTGGTGTGCATCGCATTCAGCTGAAGCAGGATGCAAAACCCGTTGCCAATGGTCAACCACGGCCTATACCGCTAGCGAAACGTCAAGCTGTCTGAGCGGCCCTGCAAGAAATGCTAGCAAATGATTTGACTGAGCGTAGAGACTGCTCTGAGTGGGTGCATCCAATGGTGCCCTGAAATGAAAGATGGCACTGTCAAGATATGCAATGATTTGTAGGGTCTAAATATGCAGATCGTCTTAGAGCGATTCGTGTGGCCTATCCAACGAAGAACTCGCTATACGTTTAGCTAGCGCAACCGTATTTTCCAGGCTAGATTTGAAAAGTGCGCTCTTACATGTGTCATTGGCCAACAATTCGAAGCACCTTGCTGCCTTCCTTGCATTCGATGGCTTATTTCAGTACAAGGTGCGGCCAATGGGTTTGTGTTCTGCGCCGGCTGCCTATTATAACGTGGCGGGTATAGAGGGGCAAGTTGTATACCTGGATGATATCTGTGTTTTCGGCCGCTCACAAGAAAAGCATGATGAAAGGTTACACAATGTCCCTCGCCGTCTCAGTGATTGTGATTGACGTCTCAAAGCACAAAATTGTCAATTCAATGCCCTCAAGTTTGAATTTCTAGTACACATCATATCGCGGGGCGGCATTCGTTCAAGCAATGAAAACATCTGGGCTATCACCGAAGCAGCAACCTCCAAGAACGTAACAGAACTAAAGTCTCTTTTGAACGTATTCCTACAGTCTGTGTTATTGGTAAAATTTTACGACCCAAGCAGATTCAATACTACAACTAACAAAGAAAGGAGCGTCGTTCACTTGGGGAAGCGACCAACAAAACGCTTCCGATGAACTGAAAAGGAAAGTTGCATCTGCTCCCTTAGTTGCTACTTTTGATGAATCATGACGCACTTTGTGTCGGCTGATGCGTCTGATGTTGGTCTCGGTGATTTTCTGTCGTAGCTGCAAAACGGAGGGAAAATATGTATTGTTTGCGCATCCCGTAAAGTCTCAGATTGTGAACGCAATTATTTAGTTGGGGAGAAAGAAGCTCTTGCGCTTGTAAAAAGTGACACCTTTTCTCATTCGGTCGTCGTTTCACGCTACGAACTGATCGCCCTGCCCGTACAGTCCTCCTCAGAATGGATCTAAAAGATGGCGACCAATGCGGAGCGATCGTTGGTATGCTAGACTCCTAAACTACGATTTTCAAAAACTGTGTACCGGCCAGGTTTGCAAAATCAAGTTGTCTACCCGTGGGGCTGGAGAATGACAAAAAGAGACTCAGAAAGGCAGTATTAGTTGCCAGCCTTGGTTCCGACGTAATAGCGTTGACTATTGATGAACTACGATCGGAAAATGCCAACTACCTGTTACTACATCAAATCAGCGGGTATGTGCAACAGGGATGGCCTCAGAACAACGAAGTCCTCAGTGAGTTCATTCCATATTACGTAATTCGAGATGAACTGTCAGTGTTAGATGATTGTCATATTCATGGTTCGGTGTTTATAGCTCTACGTCACTTGGTTAACAAAATATTTGCTTACGCACATAAGGGTCACCTTGGTATTGTTCGGATCAAAAACCGAGACGTTTGTGATGAGCTGTAACGCTTGCCACATAGCGGACAAAAGTTCCATGCCAGTTAAAGCCCCAGTATAGACTATTACTTACCCGAGGATGCCGTGGGCTACGATGGCCATTGAGAAGCCTCTCAGGAGCGTGACCTGGATGTACTGGTACTGGAAAAACTTGGATGTTCAAAACAAGCAAACAAAGCCTCCACCACCGACAATCAACACTTCGTCCTGCTTCGCAGAGCTTTCGGTCGGTTTGAACCCTCAATGTTTCCCCAGATGCTTAATGCCTAGGTGCGACCTTACGTGGAATATGCTATTCAGGCATGGCAGCCGTGGCAGAAGCAGGATCTCGTTGCTATCGAGACTCCTCAACGAAGGGCAACCAATAATGCCAGCGGCCTCTTCCATCTGCCTTATCAGCTTAGACTGAAATCTCTAAGGATGTACAGCAGTCGATATCGGCTTTTGCGGGGGGATCGCATAATGGTTTACCAGATTCTGAAGAACCCAAACCATATTTGCCATCCGATACTGGAATTGAATCACAACACTAACCTAAGAGGTCACCTTCTGAAACTGACAACTCGGTATAGCAGAATTGAATGCCGCAGAAATTGCTTTTTCCTCCGCGTGAACCAGCCTTGGAACGCCCTCCTTAGTTATGTCATCTCTGCACCCAATCTGGTGATATTTGGAAAGCGAGTTGACGATGCGTTGTCTCATTTAAATTTATTTTATGAATTGTTAGCGAGGGGCTACGAAACGCAATCAAAACGTGTCTTACCAAGCTCCCAACTAATGAATTTATGGATTTATACTTTTAATGTGCAAACATCCGCGTTATTCTACATAAGTCTATGGTGGGTTCAGCAAAACGCTTTTCCCATTAACATAAATTTTTCGCAATAACTGCCATCCCACGGGACTCGTTAAGCATTGCTTTTACCCTTAATACTCCATCGCTCCATTGTTCCATTGATATTATGGGTCCTTTTGCCACCGCTCCCACCAATAAGAGAACACTACTTGTTGCTAAATGTTTTTACAGTAAGTAGTCTGTAGTTCACATGTGCGACCAAGTGACTACCTCGGTTGTTACGCCGGCTTAAATACCTGTTCAGTCGTTTCGGACTACCGGAAGAAACAGTCACGGATAATGAATCAAAATTTTGTAGTCACCACTTCACAGTTTTCCTCCGGTGCCATAAGATAAAACATTTCAGAATCGCACCTTAAATCCTGCGGTCAGTGGCATGGTCGAGCGGCTAAACCGATCCCTCAAGGAAGCCATACAGGTCAACTTATTAGGATGGTCGGATTGGGAAGATGCTGTCTTAACTGTTGTATTTTCTCACAGAACTTGTGATCACAGGGCTACCGGAAGAACGCCGGCGGAACTGATGTTCGGAAGGCCTTTACGTACCAAACTAAATGATGCACATAACCTGTCATCCGCGAGACATGCAGAAGTTTCAAATCGCATAGCACATACCAAAGTTCCTACGCCAGATCGTCAACTCATATGCAGCCGGGAGCACACATTCGCGTTAAAAAACGAGTTACACATAAAGGTCTCCCAGCGTTAACAGCACTGTTGCAAATTGCTCGGAGACTAGGTCCACGGACCTATCGATTGGAAAACATCCAAATTGCTAACGCGCGTCGGTCGCACACGGCTCATGGACCTGCTACCCGGTCTCAAACTTGGTGTGAGCATCAGGCCTAATCACCGCTACCGCGACGTCAGCCTCGCCGGTCCAGCAAACGCTCGAAGACTGCCGATCGATACCAGCTCGCGTGACGCCTCCCATCAAAAAGGGGGTGGTTGTTGTGGTCGACCCATCACTCACCCTCGTAACTCATGTTTCATTGGCTAGTTGGAAGAGAGCAACTCACCTCTCATTGGTTGTGTGAAAACGGTGTACTCTGTGTTACCACTATGTGTGCCTCTGAATTGCGTATCGATAGTCACCCTGCTTTTCTGTTGCCCTCTTGCTACAACAGTGCGCATGGTTAAAACGAGATATTCCTCTTTTGGAGCAGCCCCAAAGAAGGGCTACCGAAGCAACACGTGGACCATCCAATCTCAGTTACGAACTGCGCCTTCAATTACTTGGTGTCTTCTCTTCATAATACCGACGGCTTCGCGACGATCTCGTCCTCACGTACTGGATACTAACCGAAAGCGAGCACCCATGTGCATCACTGCTGCCCTAGCCCCTTACAAACAATGTGGAGGCCATCAACTGAAACTAGTAACGTAACACTCCCGTTTAGATTGTAAGAAGCAATTTTACTCGCTTAGAATCTGTTCACCCTGGAATGCACTACCAACACATGTGGTGAACGCACCAGACATTGCGACATTCGAGAGACTAATAGACTTTCATCTTAGTGCTAAACGCCACACAACCGTGTGCTAAAGTGTGACGTCTTTACTACTGATGATTCACGTTCCACGTTAGAACAATTCTGATTTTATGTTTCTTGTAAATTTTCCATCCTGTGGGTCTTGTAAAGTCAACTTTTATCCCAGCATACACTATCCATCGCAATGAGGCTGGACCTTACCGTGGTGCGATGGTTTGTGTGCCTCAGCGATCCATTGAGCTATGCTGGGTGGTGCTTTTGCACCTTCAGAGTCACTCATACCAGATTGGTCAATGGTTAGAGGCCAGACAAACTCAGCCTCCTGGTCCTCCAGGTTGGGGGTTGGAATGAGGGTGGCACCTTATTCCTTAAAACGGACTCCTTGTAGCCCAACGCCAAACCCGCTGCCTTGCGGTCAGGTTTTTGAACCAAAGGCTTTGGTTGAGAACCCTAATCGTTCTCCTGTCTAGGCCTGGGCAACCTGACAGTATCCTGCCCACGCAATACCATGAATATTATCTCAAACAAATTGCTGATGCTCTGGCCACCGCAGAGGATAATCAACGGTGCCCTATCTGCTGCATCGAGCAGGGTGGATGGGGGTTTGGATGCTACTGCTCAAGCCTTCCCGTCTTCTTATTCCCCATCTTACGCTTTTTCACTCTTACCGTCCCCTTCCAACTTCACTTATATCCCCCCAGTTTTCAGCCCCCGATTCTTGGCCCTCCCCCAACATGCTTTGCTAGGCATTTATCTTCTAATTTCAACTCACATCTGAACGCGGAGCGTCACTCCTCTGCTGTCGACAAGCCCATGTCCAACCAAGCGGTCCATTCCAGTTCATCGGCTTCCATTTGGAGCCCTCGATCCTCCTTCAGATTGGCATGCCTCAATGTACGCACACTACTACAGATCGGTCAACAGGCAGCACTTGCCCGAACATTGGAGACCCTCTCGATCGATATCTGCTGCTTATCAGAGACCCGCCTGCAAGACTCGAGCTCTGTGCTCACTCTGCGATCCCCTTCAGGTGACGCAAGCAGTATTTTCTCATTGCGCCTATCCGGTGACGATGCAGCTTCGAGCACCGGCCAAGCTGGTGTTGGCATTGCCCTGAGTCCCCGGGCTGAAGCTGCTCTGGTTGATTGGATTCCAATCAGTAGCCGGATGTGTGCGGTCCGATTGGCTGGCTCGTTTAAAGCTTCGAATTCGCGCGGGACTAATAGGTGTCTATTCATCATCGCTGCCTACGCGCCCACAAACTGTAGCGATGATTCGGTAAAGAACGACTTCTACCGCCAACTGACTCAGCTCCTTCGCCACAGAAGAAGCACGGACACTGTTGTGCTGGCGGGGATATGAACGCACAAGTTAGAAAGTTGTCCACTGATGAAATGCATCTGGGCGGTCAGCACGGTGTAGGCTCCCGTAATGATAACGGTGAGCGGTTACTTCATTTGTGTGAAGATGCTCGCTTATTTCTTGCGAGCACTAATTTCCGACACAGCACCCGCCGGAGGGTGACTTGGCGCCCACCAGCCTTGGACGCAGATCGATCACATTGCTATTAGTTACCGCTGGAGAGGCTGCATCCAGAATTGTCGCTCGGTTTGGAGCACATGTGTGGACACCGATCATGCACTTGTATGTGCTGACCTGCGGATGCGCTTTGGCGGACGCCCACGACGACGCTGTGAGCGCATTGACACCAGCCAACTGACAAAGCCAGCTGTTCTGAATGCGTATCGAAGTACGCTGACATGCGAGTTGAGTAAGCGCTCACTGGAGACAATTGATGGTCACTGGTCACATGTTCGCCAGACCTTACTAGCAGCGGGCAAATCCTCATGTGGTATGTCTAAAAGCCAACATGGACATTGGGTCTCTTCTCGGTCTCTGGAACTTATCGACGCTCGCCGGCATATCCCGGCTGGAAGCGAGCACAATGAAACTCGCAAAGAGCTCCGGGCAAAACTCCGCGCTAGCCTGAAGAGAGACCGCGAATCTTGGTGGTCTCATCGTGCATCAGAGATGGAAGTGGCCGCTGCCCTTGGCAACCATCGTAAGTTATTCCGTCTGATACGGGAAACGGGCAGCAGGAGGCCTGGTGTTAGTGAAACAATTTGTGATGAGAGTGGACAGCCTATCCACAATTTGTCAAAACGTTTGGAGCGTTGGGCTGAGCATTTTGAAAAGCAATTTAATCGGCTAGAATTGTTCGATTCTTCGCTGGCGAGTGATCGCCCTGCTCCGTGGGCTGTCCC
Source organism: Dicrocoelium dendriticum (assembly GCA_944474145.2). Classification (NCBI taxonomy): domain Eukaryota; kingdom Metazoa; phylum Platyhelminthes; class Trematoda; order Plagiorchiida; family Dicrocoeliidae; genus Dicrocoelium; species Dicrocoelium dendriticum. The sequence goes on from CALYDF020000170.1 coordinate 34,825, forward strand.
TTTGGATCCACCCTCTCGCTCAGAAGTCGAACGTGAGATCGGACTGTTGAAGTTGAACAAAGCCGCGGGACCAGATGATCTTCCTCCAGCCCTCTTCAAATTCGGAGGCTCTGCTCTTATTGATGCTTTACATGAATTACTAGTGAAACTGTGGGAGCAGGAGACTGTCCCAACCGACTGGAGCCGCTCCGTTATTGTTCCCATCTTCAAAGGCGGCTCGCGCTCGGAATGCGGCAACCATAGAGGAATCAGTCTGATCTCCATCGCCTCCAAATTACTAGCCTCCATAATTCTTCACAGACTGACTGGCGCTCGTGAAAGTCAGATTCGTGAGGAGCAAGCCGGGTTTCGTCGGGGTCGTGGCTGCATCGACCACATCTTCACCTTGCGTCAGTTGTTGGAGCACCGCCACACATATTGGCGGCCCACCGTTGTCGTGTTCCTCGACATCAAAGGTGCCTTCGATTCGGTTGATCGACGTGCCCTTTGGAATTGTTTACTCAGGAAAGGTGTGCCCGAGAAATATGTAAATATTATCCAAGCATTATATGCGCGTAGCACGGGCAGAGTGAGGGCTTACGGCAAGCTGTCGCCACCCTTTAATATCTCCAGCGGTGTGAGACAAGGATGCCCGCTGTCACCTTTCCTCTTCAACTTCGCTATTGACGAAGTCATGGAGTTTGCATTTACAGGACATGACTTGGAAGGTGTGGAGCTACTCCCAGGAGAACGACTTCTTGACTTGGAGTATGCAGACGACATTGCCCTCATCTGTGACAGCTCCCAGACGTGCCAAGCCGCGCTGGACAGATTAGCACTGGCTGTCAGCCACTTCGGGCTTTGCTTTGCACCATCGAAGTGCAAAGCGTTCCTCCAAGATTGGCAGGGATCGCCTCCTGCGCTGACCCTTGGTGGGGATCAGCTAGAAGTCGTTCAGAAATTCAATTACCTGGGAAGTTGTATCAGCGCCCTTGGGATCGAAGACGAGATCACGAACCGTATAGCGAAACTCGGAGTGCTTTTGCTAACCTTCGCCACCTATGGCGGCGGCGCGACATTACTCTCGCCCTGAAGGGTAGAGTGTACAATGCAGCGGTACGTTCGACCTTACTGTACGGTTGCGAAATCTGGCCCCTAAGGTCGGCGGACTTGAAGAGGCTAGCTACGTTCGACCATCGGTGCCTTCGCAGTTTGGCTCACATATGGTGGGAACACCGCGTGAGTAACGAGCGTGTTCGACGCCTTGTTTACGGCCCAGAAAAAGGGAATGAACCGCTCAGCACCGTTATTTCCCGCACCAGGCTCCGATGGCTCGGCCACGTGTTACGCATGCCAGCCCACCGACTCCCTCGACGTGAGTTGTTTGCTCACCGGGGATGTGGGTGGAAGAAGAGGAGAGGTGGCCAAGCGATGACTTGGTCCAGGGGAATGAAGTCCCTCACTTCGGAGCTAGCCTCGGTTGGAGCTTCACGGCTCCCTGGTTGGGGTCCAAAAGACGATGAACACGTTTGGCTGGATACACTTGCTGACATGGCAAGGAGCCGACCTCAGTGGCGTTTGTGCTGTGAGTTTCTTTGTCCCTCCCCATCCCTTTTAGCCTCCCCCTCCATCTACGATCTCATTTCGTAGGGTAAAACATAATAATTTTTTCTTTTTGCCTAGTAGCTGGCTGGAAGCTTACCGGAACGATGCCTATCCGTTGCTGGTAGCTCAGCTGGCATGCAACTGTTGTATCTATTTTTCCTTTGTGTATTGTATTATATGTATGTATGTATGTATTTCTTTCATGTATTGCGGCACAATAGCGGAGGTGTTTTCCCACCTCTAGCTGATGTGTATAATGAATGAATGAATGAGCATACACTATTGAACTATTGACTTGGACTATGCTGACGTTACCCCCACATGTGACAGCTCACTAACTTGCCGAACGGCGCTGGACCGATTAACACTGACTGTCAGCCATTTCGGGATATGCTTTGCACCCTCGAATCGCAAAACTTTACTCCAAGATTGGCAAGGATTGTCTCCTGCACTGACCCTGGATGGGGATCGGCTAGAACTCGTTCAAAAGTTTAACTACCTAGGCAGTTGTATCAGAGCAGTTGAAGTTGAAGAGGAGGCCACAAACCGTATAGTAAAAGCACGGGGCGCTTTTGCTAAACTTTGCTATCTATGGCTCCAACACCACCTCACTGTCTCCTGAAGGGTACAGTCTACAATGAAGCCGCACGTCCGACCTTGCTTTACATTTGTGAAACTTGTCTCATTAGGTCGGGGGACATAATGAGGCTAGTTAGCTTGATCACCGGCTCCTTCACAGTTTGCCTATCTGGTGGGAACATCGTGTGAGCAGTGGGCGTGTTCGGCGCAATGTTTATAACACAGGAAGGGGTAAACTGCCCAGCACCGTTATATCACGCGCGGGGCTCCGATGGTTGGGCCATGTGTGGCGCATACCAGCCCACCGACTCCGGTGACGTCGGTGGTTTGCACAGCATGGTGGGGATTGAACAAGGAGAGGGGCCAAGCAATAACTTGAGCAGGAGGAATGAATGTCTTTATTTCGAAGTTGGCCTCGGTTGGAGCCAATCGGCTCCCTGGTTGGAGTGCGAAAAACCATGAAAGTGTTTGGTTGGATACACGTGTTGAAATGGCAAGGAGCCGACCTCAGTGACGTTTGTGTTGTGAGTTTCTTTACCTCTCCCCTCCCACTTAGTCTTCCTCTCCCACCATGATCTCATTTACTAGGCGTAATGCAACTCGTTTTGAGGCAAAATAGCCGGCTGGCAACTCTCCGGAATTATTTCTATCCGTTACTTGTGACTCGGCTGGCGTGTCACTGTTGCATGAATTTTCTTTTTTTCATATGTAATGTCGCACAGTAGCTAAGGTGTTCTCCAGCTCTAACTAACATACGTAATGAGGATGGTGGATGGCATCCACAAATTATTAAGCTTTCGCAATGAATACTACAGAAGCGATATATGGTTGGCAGCATCCGGTTTCGGATTTGCTTGTCACCGTGGTTAGCCACAGGACGCCTGCGCCTACAGAGGGACCATGGATGGCTTGCGCTGCACCATCCACAGCTCCATCCACACACTCCATATCCAGTGTAAACCCAAAGGAATAAGACCGGGAGGCATGCGGATGGGAGCCACGTTTCATCAACGGAGCCGACCCACACTCCTTCACAGGCAAACACAAGCACACTGTATTTGGGAATCAAGTGCACACAAGGCGGTGGCTGGACCGTAGTCTGCTCCACACTGAGTGCATGGAACCACTCTTTGAGCCTAGCACGACCACAAGGACCGTGCACCCTGCCCCCTCCAGCAACGACCAACTGTCTCCTGGATCCAGTGTGGACGAGGTAGTGGGTAATAGACAGGTATGCACCTTATCAACATGCACATCAAGCGCAGCCACACCTGGGATGTCAAACAACAGCCAATCATTCGAAATGCTGATATTGATTAAAGTAAACGCATATGAAGACATAAATACTTGCTAATTGAGCATATAGAAGAAATTGGTTATAAGTGTATCTGTGATAAGCGCAAAATGTCCGAAAGTTAGTTAAAAAATACCACTCCATAAAATTACGCAAGTTTACCACAATTTGCGTGAGCGACGTGTGCAAGTTAGGAGAAGATTATCAAGTACGCAGAACAAACCAATTAAAGTGGAATGAAATTTATCCAGCCTAGAAAGACCTAGTTTAAGTGTAAGTTGGTTTAGCCCAACTGCGGTGAAGAAGCGTCATGAATGCAACATCAGCCTCAGCAACGGGCACAGAAGCGATATATATATATATATATATATATATATATATATATATATATATATATATATATATATATATACTTCTTTATTCATAAGTCTGAGAACAAACACATGTGTCTTTAGCTCCATGACTGGAATGGTATGCAAAAATGGCAGTTCAAAAAACAAAGAAAAAATGGCTTTTTCGTTTCTATTTTCTGGTATTTCATACAAACAGTTTTGAGTTTTGTTCTTTGTTTTAAATTAAAATTTTGGTGAAAAGGAAAGGTTAGAACAGTGTTGCCGCCACTGCTTTCGGTTACGAGCCATAGACTCCAAAATTCTCATCCGTTTGGGGTCACCATCACGTGGTCCCCAACCTGGAAGCCGGACGGATCCTGATGAAGCCAATCATGCAGTGACAATCTTGAGGTTGCTCTTCAAGGTCACGGGTTGTCTACTCCTGCATTTTCTTCACTCCCGCCCAGGGATTGCAAATAATGCTCCGCGAGAAGTCAATTGGTTGGCATGTGCAAAAGGTGACCAAGCCGACGCAAACGGTGTTCGAGGTTGCTACCCTGGATACTGAAGTTGTTCGCTCCTAGTACTCGGCTCCTAACTTCGAGTTGCTTACGTGCTGTTGCCACCACAAACGAGTGATCATTCACAAGCAGCGGTTGTCGAAAGATGCAAGTTGTTTCAGATCTCTGCACGAACAGGCCACGTCATGTAGCTGTACAGCAGGATCGCAGGGACAGTGGCACTGTACACTCTGCCTTTAAGACTTAGACTGACGTTGCGGTGACGCAATAAGTGCCTTTGGTTAGTGAACGCCAGGCGGCATTTAGCGACTCGCTGAGATACTTCATCCCCAACAAGCCACTCGTCGTGATACAACACCCGGGATAAATGAAGAGATTCACCTGCTCCAGGCCATCACCCACAATTGAGAGTATTGGCACCGGCACTTGCCAATCTTGGAGTAGGGTTTTATACTTGGATAGGGCAAATACAAACCATAATGAGATGCCTCGATAAGTAAGCGGTTCAGTACATTTTGAATGATCTGTGTGTCACCCCTCCAGCAAAGCAATGTCATCAGCGTACTCCAGCCGCAGCTCACGGCTCCTTCCAGAGAGCGGTGGAGAACATCACCGATGGCGATGTTAAATAAGAATGGTGAGATCGAGCAACCTTGGCGTACACCGCTTGTAACCACAAAAGATGAAGAAAGCTTTGCATAAGCTTTAACGTTGCCCAATGTTTAACAAAAGAGTTCTTTCGGAAACAGTGCTACAACCCTGTTTTAATCAATTAAAGGGCAATGCGTTGATCCCGTGGATGCAGCGTTACATAAGACCAGCTAATAGAACTGTAAAACAGGTTAAGGTGTTTCCAGGATGAAGCTAGAGACAATTTTTATTTTGTAGCTTCGGTACCCAATACCGACTCTGCGCTGCCGCGCAACCACCACCGATCGCGTATGGGCTAAGGTTGTTGCGTGGGTCGCCCGGTCCCCTACGCATGTTTTCATTTGCGCCCCCGAATTACAAAGAAGCTTGCGTTCCTTAATGGATGTTCAAACTAGAAGCTTTACATGCGAGAGTAACTAGAGCAGGAAATCGATTATTACGTCTACTTCACCCTCCCACCAAAGACCCGCACTACCCACCCGGTAAGCTATGACGTCCTCTCTGTACCTACCCAACCGAAATTGAAAGTTGCTATTCATCGCTAGGCTAGGGTGGGACGTCCGCAAACACGGAACTAAGCTGTCCCTTACTGACCATTCCTAAAGGTAACGCGACCAAGGCCGTTGAAGAATTGACCACATCATTCTGTTGGTGCATGGTGCTGCTGTGCGGTTACCTTAAATCCGGAAAACAGAAGTGAGTTGGACCTGTCGTTTCGACCCATAATAGAGCCAGTGATTCGTTTATCTATGTGGAGTTAGTGATGATTCTAGCTTATAAAACGAATATCAATGACTCCAGTTCGAACACTAAGTACGCAATTCAAAGAGCGCATGCTGAACTCCGTTGCCAGAGTCAGTGACCCTAAGTTGACCCGCTTGCTTACGTCGGTAGTCCCCAGCGCGCTGAAGACTTCAACCCACTGCCAACGGTCCTGCGACACCACACCAGCTGTGTGTTTCAAGTTCCACTCACCAGTTACTGCATTTTCAGTGAAAACGCCTCCCATTCATGCTTAATCAGACAGCCATAACACTACTGGGAAAAAGCTGGACGAGTCACTGTGTGGAACTAGCCCACTATGTAAGGTAGCGACACTATGCCAGGTAGCGGAAAGCAAGTAGATGCGAAGTAAAAAGGGGTCCTGTCGAATGATGTATGTGGGTCCGCAGAAGATAACCGATTAGTAGAAGTTGGTTTACCCTGCTCACACCGTTTCAAATGTTACCGTCCAAAGTATGCAAAACTTTCCCAACAATAGGTGAGAGATCGAAACAGCTCCTAAAAGAACCTCCGGCTTTGTACTGCGTGTTCGAACATCCTATTAGTCAAATGTATACTTCCCTTAATTCAAAATTGCGCCTGGTTAGCACAAGAACTTAAACAAGGTATGAACGCTAGGATTATATCACTGGAAGCGATGACTCATCAGAACAACACAGTGGCTTCTAAGAGAAGCAACAGTCCAAATTTGCTTCGCCCGAACTATAATCGACAAGGTCTCCATAGTCGTTATTTCCTTCAAGTTTGGAAGAACGCCAGGCGAAAACAGACCGCGGCTCTGGTAGATAAATTATACGAAGGATCAGGAAAAGCAGACACTATCAAAATGTGTGATCGATCAACTCCTGCCTATCTTGACAATGTATCCTTAGTAGGGATGCGACAGTCGAACCCAAGTCTACTGCATCTGCGAATTAAATCTCTCCGGTCGAGTTCAAATCCGCTGGGACTTCAGTCAGATATGCAGAGATAGTTGCGAATTCCCCTCGGGATGCTGCATTTAGTCTTTCCTTTGTTTCAAACGCCACTAATGCGAATAGAGAGACAAACGGTAAACCGTCATCAGTTGGCATAAAATCAGGACCAATGATAACGGTAGCTCAACAAAAAAGGAATTCAGCAATAACGCCATGACTGTCTTGTGCACAAATATCTCCGACTCTTGCAGCGGTACGTTCGACCTTACTGTACGGTTGCGAAATCTGGCCCCTAAGGTCGGCAGACTTAAAGAGGCTAGCTACGTTCGACCATCGGTGCCTTCGCAGTTTGGCTCACATATGGTGGGAACACCGCGTGAGTAACGAGCGTGTTCGACGCCTTGTTTACGGCCCAGAAAAAGGGAATGAACCGCTCAGCACCGTTATTTCCCGCACCAGGCTCCGATGGCTCGACCACGTGTTACGCATGCCAGCCCACCGACTCCCTCGACGTGAGTTGTTTGCTCACCGGGGATGTGGGTGGAAGAAGAGTAGAGGTGGCCAAGCGATGACTTGGTCCAGGGGAATAAAGTCCCTCACTTCGGAGCTAGCCTCGGTTGGTGTGTCGCGGCTCCCTGGTTAGGGTGCAAGAGACGGTGAGCACGTTTGGCTGGATACACTTGCCGACATGGCAAGGAGCCGACCTCAGTGGCCTTTGTGCTGTGAGTTTCTTTTTCCCTCCCCATCCTTTATAGCCTCCCCCTCCATCTACGATCTCATTTCGTAGAGTAAAACAGAATAATTTTTCTTTTCTTTTTGCCTAGTAGCTGGCTGGAAGCTTACCGGAACGATGCCTATTTGTTGCTGGTAGCTCAGCTGGCATGCAACTGTTGTATTTATTTTTCCTTTGTGTATTGTATTATATGTATGTATGTATGAGTCGGCTAACTGACCATGTGCTAGACCCGCTGCGTTTCGGGCGTGTATTTATTCGAAGGCTTTGTCTGACGACCCCAGTCTTTCTCCTGTCAGGTGTGGGCGCCCTGGCAGTGTGCTAGTCCATCCTCTTCGGAGGTTAGGAAGTGGTCGATGGCCCACTTCCCGTAAACCTAGCCATGGGAGACAACAGGTTTACGGGTTATAATCTCACAGCTTGATTGGCGTAGAGCACGAGGGCCACGCATTGTCTCTGACGGTGGGAGGACACCTCCGGGTGTTCATTGGTTTGCTACTGCCCGCCTCAAGCCAGGCAGCCGTTGGTCTAATTGGTGCAAACCCGTCAAAACCCACCTGCGTCTGGCCGTGGCTGCAGGTGCGTATCCAATTACGGTCGCAAAACATATGATAATTGTTCCAGAACCTCAAAGGCTGCGTGTGACGGCTGTCAAGCAGATCCAATCTGTCTATGCAATCACATTCCCGAGCTGGATTTGCTCTCCACTGCCTTGTGGGTCAGGATATTGAGCCAAAGTCTCCGGGTGGAGTCCCTCAAGCAAACCTCCGAAGCACAACGACCACCTCGCGTGCGATTGCCCACCAATGCAATCGTATGCCTGCGCGCAAAGCACTCAGCATCGGGTGCTGGAACGTGCACACACTACTGGACCGGAACTCCAGCGAGCGCCGGGAGCGACGCACTGCACTGGTCGCAATGGAGCTGGCGCGCTACCACATCGATATTGCGGCGCTCAGTGAAACTCGGCTCGCTGAGCAAGGTAAGTTACATGAAGCAGGTGCTGACTACACATTCTACTGGGTAGGGAACACCGCCTCAGCACCACCTGCTCATGGGGTCGGATTTGCAATAGCCGATCGCCTCCATGGCCAGCTGGTGGGTGAACCAACGGGCATCAGCGCGCGACTGATGACTGTTCGCCTACGACTCGGAAGAGGTAAGTTTGCCACCTGTATAAGCACATACGGTCCGACCATGTGTTATCCTGATGACACGCGTGATCAGTTCTACACTCAAATATCCTCCGTGATACGGTCTGTGCCGCGGAGCGACCGACTATTTCTGCTGGGTGACTTCAACGCGCGCGTTGGGCGTGATGCATCAGCGTGGACAGATGTTATCGGTTCGCATGGCATTGGTTCAGCGAATGCGAACGGTGACAGGCTGCTCTCACTGTGTGCCGCTCACGGCCTGACAACCACGAACACTCGGTTTGCACTGAGTGCGAGTGATATAGGAACTTGGACGCACCCACGGAGTGGTCACGCTCACCTGCTCGACTATGTCATCCTACGTCAGCGTGATATGCGTGAAGTGCGCATGACACGTGTACTGCGTGGAGCTGAGTGTGGCACTGATCACAAATTGGTGAGGACTAAGCTGTACATATATTTTCGTAAATCTATGTATTGCACTCCAGCCGTGAATCGGCGTAAATTTAACATTCTCTTCCTCGGTACTGTGGCGAAACGTACTGAGCTGGAGAAGGCGATGGCATCACGCCTGTGTGGTGATGTGGACTGCATAGCCAGAGTGGGAGACCTGTGGCACCACATTCGCGACCAGGTGACAGCTGCTGCCGAGGAGACC
>CALYDF020000171.1:0-18002 GCA_944474145.2 Dicrocoelium dendriticum
GGAAGCCAGTAGCAAGCGGAGCGCAAGATTATGGCAAAAGACCGGAGGCGGTGGAGGCGGTAAGTGAGGTTGAGTTGGAGAAAGGCACTAGCAGACTGAGCTTCCATTCCGCAGCTTAGACTCCTAAGCTGGGGAATCGAGTAAATGGAAAGTGAAAGTTAGATTTGAACGGCCAGTGCACTGCTGCACGGCTTGAAGGTAAGCCGTCCTGGTGGATAGAAATAAGAGCTAATATAGTTGGAAAAATGAGAGGACAGTATGTAAGCTGGACGCCATACTGCAGCGTCAGCGACTATACTGTATAGTGGGAGTATACGTCTATATATATGTGGCTACGGCGCTGCGTTGCGCGAAGTTATTAAATCAATTAGGGATGCGACATGAGGCTAGATGAAGTGACTAAAGTACTGGAAAGCCGGTAGCAAGCTGAGCGCAAATTTATGGTAAAGGTCAACATCAGTGGAGGCAGATTCGTGTAACGTTAGATGACGGAAAAGCAGCAACAAGCTAAGCAGCCATATACGGTCAGGATAAATATCCGAGGTGCAAGTTAATAGGAGGTGAACAACAAGCCCCATGGCTACAGCTCAACATCACAAGCTGCCGGTGCCGTTCTGGAGGATCCGAGAATGATAGCTAACCTTAACTTGAGGATGAGAGCAGATAAGAAAGCTAGACACTTAAGTAAGCGGTGTGACAAACTTTGCTGTGGAAGTAAGTGTATGTCCGTATCCGGGTTGATAGGGCACTGCAGCGCACAAGATTGGAAGTCTAACCAGCTTACGAGATGAGGGTAAAAGAGGTAACTTAAGTAGTGGAAAGCCAATAGCAGACTATGGGTAGAATTGTGATAAAGAGCAAAAGCAGTGGATGCAAATTAATGCAAGGTTAAGGGACCGAGAGCCAGCAGCAAGTTCAGCGGCCATATACGGTCAAGATAATAAACCGTGGAAACAATTGATTAGAAGGAGAATGTCAGAATCTGCATGGCTACTGCGCTGCAATGCCCGTGGTAGGTGTGGTTCTGGTGGGCCAGAGGAGATGAGCTACCTTTAAGTTGTGAATGAGAGACGATAGGTGAGCTGAATGCTTCAGTACAGCGGTGACAAAGACTGTTGGAAAATTAGGAGAACTTCAGTATATTGGTCAACGGGACGCGGCAACGCGCGGTTAGTAAGTGTAACATGTTTACGAGTGTAAGTTACACTTGTCCGATGGCAAACGGCGTTGCCTGCTCCAAATCTGCTGCCTAATGTCCAGACCCATGTTAAGCTATTATTTGCTGTTATCTACTGTCTTTCCTCGAACACTCCAAAACCCACACATTAGTTTTCCTCCTTTTTTGTGTCAGTCCTCATGTTTATCCAGCCTAATAGTCTTGCTGTGTCCCTTTGCTTTATGGCCACGTTTGTTCTTGTTTCACCGGAGTTTTAGACTCATGCTAAGCCCATGGGGCCACCCCTTACCGTGATTCAATTCTGGGTGCGATGGATCGATCACACACGACTTATCTGACCTTGTCCTCATTCCAGGGAAGACTATATCTGTTTGAACCATTGATCGTTTGTCTCGTAATCGGCTCGCTCCTGGAAGCACCCTAGGCCGTTGTTGTTTGTGTCAGTGCCATTGCACTCTTTTGTTGTATCGCCTTGGCACGCTAGTGTCGGACCTAATAACTGCTTACCCCTTTGGTTTGGGAAAATTTTGAAGTAAGCTGTAATTTTGTTCTTCTATTGTATAAATCAATTAGCACCGTAGATAAACATCGTCTGTGGCTTCTGCGTTTCCGGCTGTCGCAAGCCAGTTCCGGCTTTGTGGTACATTGAATCGATCTTTAATGTCGTTCAAATATCTTAAAGGTTGGTCGTTTACTACGAGACAATGGTAGAAGGACTGAGCTAAGTTATGAAAAGCCAGTGGTATGTTGTGCGCAGGTTTCTGGCAAACCTCAAAGGCAGGGGAGGCAGATATGTTAAGGTAATGTGACGGAAAGCTTTGGCGTGTTTCGCGGCCAAATACAGCAAAGATATTGGGCCATCGAGACAAGTAAATAGGAAGTAAGGGAAGCCTCTGCACGGCTCCAGCGCCATGGCGCGCGTTGTAGGCGGCGTTGCCGGCTGTGATGACTCCGGCACGTTCCAGTCGTTGGAGATCTTGCTCAAGGGTTGATATGGCTTCAAACGGTACCGGTCTTTTAGCCTTCTACCCAGGTTTCATCATCATCATCATCACCAACGACAGCAGTACATCAGCCATTTGAACTGATGCTTCGCTGCCATACAACAATGAGGACCTATGAAAAAAAGAATAAGAGGAGGGAGAGAAGGGGGACTTACCTGAAAACCTTAATGCCCTAAGCAAACATTCAGGGTCAAGGCGCCTACACATTGTGTAGACAACATACCGTCACAAACAGCTGGCTATCGTGCAAAGATAAGGCGGTATCAGCGAGACAGCTTCCTTGCGGCTTTCACTGCCACGCGTCATAATCAGCCATTACCTCGCAGATAACTCAGCACCAAACATACTTTAAACAGACAATCCGATTAGGAGACGGCAGCAGACGCGCCACTGGTGTCGGTTGCGAGCCATAACCTGTAACGTCTCGAGCCAAACACAAGGTGAGTCACGTGTACTCCAACCCGGAAGGCGAGACGGACCAACGGCACCCAGGTTGGTTGTCAGTGACTTCATTTCCCGCTGCCAAGTCAACTTCTGTCCACCTCGAGCCTTGCGCCATCCTACACCACGGAGACTGAACAAGGCCCTCCTAGGTAAGCAGTGACCTGGCATGCGTAGCACGTGCTCAAACCAACGCAACTTATTCAGTGCTATCTGTTGTTCTAGGGAGCTAGCATGATTATCACCACCTAGTACTCGCCTATGCACATCATCGTTGCGGACACGCTGGTGCCATCCGACACCAGCAATGCTTCGCAAACAACGATGATCAAAGACTTGAAGGCGCCTCAGATCTTCAGACCGAAAGGGCCAAGTTTCCCTACCATAGAGCAGAACGACCCTCACTGTGGCCTTGTATACACGGCCTTTCAAACGGAGGAAAATTCCCTTCTGTCGCCAAAGATGACGCAGGTTCAAGAAGGCAGCTCTGGCCTTTGCAATGCGTGAACTGACGTCAGTTTCTATGCGCCCATCATTGCTGATGCAGCTGCCAAGATAAGTGAATTTCTCAACCACCTCGAGTTCCTCGTTAGCAAGCGTCAAGGGGTCATCAAGTGGCTGGTGCTCCTGCAGCAACACGTTGCACTTTGAAGGTGCGAAGTGCATACCAAATAATGGGACCACTCTGTATAGGCTGTTCAGGGTTAATTGTGCCGCCTCAACATTGTCGAAAATCAAGACGATATCGTCCGCATAGTCTAGATCAACTAACCTTTCACCAGGCAGCACTTCAACGCCTACATCTTGACATTCCGAAAGAGAACACTCCATGACAGAATCCACGACGAAATTGAACAAAACCGGGGAAATCGGACAACCCTGACGAACGCCACTTGTAGTTGAAAAGCTATCCGATATGACACCATAGACCCTGACGCCGCCTGTAGTGTTCGAGTACAGAGCACGAAGGATGTTCACATATTTCGTGGGAACACCTTTCCGCGCAAGTATTTCGAACAGTATCGATCGATCGACCGAATCGAACGCACTCTTGAAATCGAGGAACACAGCTATTGTCGGTCTGCGGTATGCGTGGCGCTGCTCTAGCACCTGCCGCAAAGTAAATATATGGTCTATACAGCCACGTCCTGGGCGAAAACCGGCCCGTTCTTCCCTAATCCGAGGTTCCCGTTCTGCAGTGAGGCGACGAACGAAAATCGAGACCAGTACTTTTGTCACAACTGGCGTTAGGCTAATACCCATGTGGTTCGCACAGTCTGTGCGACTGCCCTTCTTGTATGTTGCCGCAATCATCCATTCGCTTCAACTAGCCGGCACACTCTCTTCGTTCCAGATACGTTCGAATAGGGAGGTCAGTGTTTTGCAGAGGACCTCACCTCCATCCTTAAATAGTGAGGGTGGGAGGGAATCCGGGCCAGCTGCACAAAAATGATTGAGGGCTGTTATCGCGTTTCGGACTTCGGCCTCCGACGGAGGCTCTAAACTAACCGTCCATAGCACGTCCTGCATCACCTGAGTAGGAAGAGGTCCGGGAGCATGGCGCCAACTGAACTGATCTTGAAAGTGTTCCTCCCAACGAGCCATACGGCGCTCCTTATGGTGTATCAGCCCACCCGCGCTGTCTCTGATTGTCTCACTGACGCCTGGTTTTCTGAGACCAGTGGTGCGGATTAGCTGGAAGAGCTTGCGGTAATTGTCTACTGCTCCTGCCTCCTTCATTTCTTGAGCCCGACTGGTCCACCAGCCTTCCTTGTCAGCACGTAGGCTCCGCTTTAGTTCACGCCTAATAGCCCGTTCGGTCACATTGTGTTCAGAACCAGCCGGAAGGTGTCTTCTAGCTTCCAACCGGTTCACGGACCTCTCGGATATCCAGTGACTGGTGTGATGACGACTGATAGTGCCACAAACAGATGCACCTGCGTCATGCATAGTGGCTGAGATCCTATTCCACTGAAGTTCAGTGTCATTAGGACAAGACAGCGAGAGTTCGCTATGCATTCGTCTTGATAGGCTTGCCTTGCAGAAGGCTGGGACAATTTCTCCGTTGCCAATATGAGGAGACGCTTGATGTGCCTTCCGGTAAAGTTCATGGAGAAACGACAGCGTACCAAAGCATGATCAGAGTCGACACAGGGACTCCAGTACGAGCGGCAATCCAGAATGGAACCGCGCCACCTGTACCTTATGGCTATGTGGTCAATTTGGGTCCATAGCTGGCCAGCTACAGGTGGACGCCAAGTGGCACTTCGGAGACCACTGTGTCTAAAAGCAGTGCTAGTAAGAAACAACTGGTGCTCTGCACACAGTTGCAGCAGACGCTCGCCGTTGTCAGTTCGTTCGGGAGTTAAGTCCATACTTGCCACCCAGCTGAGCTTCTGAAGAGCTCAGAAGCCTTACTTGTGCTTTCATATCCTCTGCAAGTACTATAATATCTGAACTGGTAGCACTGCGCAGCAGGGCATTCAGTTCGTGATAGAAAGTGTTCTTGACTGCATTAGAACTGCAGTCGGTGGGAGCATAAGCGGAAAGCACAAACAAACAGCGTTTTGCACTACTTCGCGAATTCACCTTAGCTGATGTCGTCAAACGGGCTGTACATAAACGGCTGTTCACCAGAATCCAATCAACCAACAATGACTCAGCCTTGGAGTTGAGAATGATACCTACACCAGCTTGACCCGTGAGTGCCCCATCGGCGTCTCCGGATGCGTGCAACCAATAACGAAAGGATAAGCCGGGTGCAGTCAATTCAATAACCCCGTTAGGGCCATTAATCCCAGTTTCGGATACACAACACACATCAACACCCAGTGTGTCCAAGGTGCGTGCGAGTGCAGCCTGCTGATCTGTTTGTCTTAGAGTGCGGACGATGAACGCCGCCATTAGAACGGGACAACGTGGCCTTATAAAGGAAGTTTGCCAATAGGCGTCCGATAGATGCTGTGGGATTTTGGCTGCAGATGGTACTACTCCAGTAGCACTTCGGTTGCTGTCAATTAAGCTGGGAATTATAGAAGGAACGTTACTAATGGGTGCCAGGATGAAAGTAAGAGAAACAGGTGGAAAAGAAAGAAGGGAGGTGCCAGCAGTATCATGTTTTCGCTTATCCGCCGTGCTGTATGCAGCAGATAAGGCGACCCTTGATAATCTGCGCGACGACTGATGCAGGATGAAGTTTATGTTTGAAGAAAATGTCATGGTTGTATGTGGGCTGGGATCCTGCTAGGGCGCCCAGACCTAGACAGGAGGACGACTACGGTCATCATCCAAAGCCTTTGACTCAATAGTCTGTCCGCAAAGCAGCGGGATGGCAGTGATTTAGTTTTACAGAAATGGACGCCATCCCATTTCAAACCCCCAACCTGGAGAATCAGGAGACTGAGTTTGTCTGACCTCTCACCATTGACCAACCTGGTATGAGTAGCGCTCAAGATGCTCGGAGACATCACCCAGTATAGCTCAATGGGTCAATGAGGTACGCAAACCGCCGCACCACGTTATGGTCCAGTCTCGTTGCGACGGTCTACCCTGGTTTAGCACTTGCTTGCGAGCTCAGACTTGCTTTGAATTTCGTGCAATGGCTTAGGCCATCTTGGAAAACAAATGCAAGGTTTCTGCTTTAGCGAACCTGTCAAGCCTTCGACGTACATTGCCGATGGGTCTGGAATTGCTCGAGCTCGCTTACAGATTTGCTTCAAGGGAGCATCCAGGAGGTGCAACCTCAATCCATTCGAGCCCAAGCAGCTTCAAATTCGGTCGGTTTGGACTGTAGTACGTTACCAACTTTTCCACAACTTTGCTAGCAACCTTGCAAGCCAGTTCGTCCCGTAACTTTAACACAACGCCGGATGTATTATGCACAAGTTTCTGAGAGTCGACCATCTTCGTCCACTTTATACGATTCCATGTGCTTCTGGAAATAATCGTGTAGCTAGGGCATTATCAAATTGCAAGTTCGTTGGGATCCCAACGATTAACACCCCGATAAATTGTCGTCTCAGTTAAACCTCAGTTTGGAATACGGCAAATATGGACAGGCACTGCGCCATCCTTCTTATTATTCATCCTTTTATAAGGCTTTTTCCCGTTCCGCCGTATATGATTACGGAATTTCTCCTTACGCCAGCGCTTACGGCACGTATAGAAATATGACGTTTTAACAGACCACAGCACACAAAACGCCATTCGCCAAATAACCAGCATGGTGTTGTAGTTTTGGTTGTAAACCGCTTCAAATGTTTGGCCTATTTCACCAAGTGCACGGTGTCTGGTGACGCAAGACCATTTCGTTCGACCAGGACAGTCTCGATTTTAGTGTGAGCAGCCGTTTACATTTGCTTAAGAGGGCCCTCATTGTCAGATCACGATCTGCACCAGCTTAGCTAAAAGCCGCTTGCGGCTCTCAGCATCACTCTTGGATTGTGGAGCGCCGACATTAAAGAGACACCTGCACTGCTCGGTCGTTTAACAGGATAGTTTAAAACGCTCACACAAGGTTAATCATGTGTGCCAGGCCCCAAAGTCGTCCAATTCCGGGATCGGCGTCATACTTGAATTCAGTGATTATATTCATGAGACGACCAACAGAACTCGCCTGCATGTCCCTTGTCGCTGCTTCTGTTGTCAGCAAACTCAAACAGCCTTTAGTTTATTATTATTTGCGTCTTCATTTAAGGTGGTTGTTAATAACGCAGGTTTTGCAATGGTTCAGCAGCAAAGATCATCGCCCTTCGCTTTTCTCCGTCGCACATTGGGGTAACCTTACTAGATGTGATTCAGGTATTAGCATTTTACCGCTCTACAACACTAGTCCAACCTAAATAAACAACATCGCAACATGGTCCTTGACGAAATAGCATAGCAACAGCCACCAACAAACACGGTACAGCTATCGCAGACCAGGTTTGTACTTATAGGTCTTTTATTGACCTTCGACTTTTAGAGTTGAAAGATCCCCTGCCAAGGTTATTGGTTCCCAATAATTTTTGCTGAGGTGCCAGATGGTTTGTAGGCCCGTCCAGAACTTAGTCCTTCCAGAACAATGGAAATCTATGCGACAATTTTTAATAATCGATTCTTCGTTTAAATAGTGGAGCTTCCGGGCAATCCTTATATTCTCTTGGACATTAGAGATAAGCCGATAAGGATGGGAAGCACCAGACAGAGACCTACAATATTCGGAAGGAGTTAATGATAAGAATGTAAGACTAAAGGAACCTCGAGCATAAGTTGAAATGGTCAACTTGTCTGCAAGTCGGGTGGTTGTGAGTAATGCCGCATCACAATCCAAAAGGAAGTCTGTTATGCTGAAATAAGAATGGGTCACCGGCTAGTCGGCTCCTCAGAGCTGAAACGACACACTAAAGGGGAATAGCAGTAGCTATGGCGCAACAATCATTCACGTTTGTAATCCAGAGGTAGATGACAATTTGGAGGCAAGCCCGAGGTTGCCTCTAACATGAGGCGTTAGAAGGAAACTGATGGTTGTTCGGATGGTTGTGTGCGAAGCGTCACAATCCACACAAAAATGTGGACTTAAACTGGGAGTCAGCCAGGAGCTAGCTGACTATTCATGCCTAACAGACAAACTTCAGAGAAGCGGATGGAAGTTAGAATCAGTGGGCAACTTCGACTAGAATCCGGAAGGAAGTACTGCTAAGCATATAAGGCAGAACAGTCAGCACGCTTGCGGTGAAAGGAAGAAAAGTTTGGTAGCTTGGGTAGTTGTTGTAGGACTAGGAAATGCTAGTACGAGTCCATGTGCTAAGTTAAGCGCGGATATCGGAAGACACTTGGAGTCGGATACAGCAGACGGTATAAGGTGGGCACAAGTAGACATAGACGAATGAAGCGAGACATGAGCAACAAGTTAGCGCGGACACTTACCAGACGGCCAAGTATGGAGCCGGATGTATGTCAATATGGACGGAATGCAAGAGAGCTTGAAACATGAAAGAATAGTGTACAATTGGTTATCAGCGAATTTGTACACAGTAGGTAATAGTTATCTTTTGGGGCTTTACAGTGCACATTACTAGAAGGCAGAACAGAAGAAAACTTCGAAGTCAGAAATGACAGGGGAATCAACGATGGATGGGCAAAATCGTGCAGATTGATTGGGTCTTCGGGTCAAACGGAATTACACCGGAAGTCGGAGTCCACTTAACCACGTTGTGCTGTATTATTTATTAATTATAAGCAGCTGCATTTCGTCGAGCCCTTGAGCGGATTTGTCAGACTACCAAATCTGGCTAGCCCATAAATAGGCCGACAGGATCTCAAACTCCGCTGCTGCTAAACGGTGCTCCTGGGAGTAGCCTGTCCCCTGCCGCAACCCATCCCGTGACAAAACGACCCAAGTACCATGCAGAACCAACCTTCTTATCACGGTGAAGTTGCTATCTTCCCTAGAAGAAACAACCTCATCCCACTAAGAAGCTACCCTTGTCCCACATAGAAACGACCAGCGTACCCGCCAGGATCCTCGTTGACTGCTGTGATCTACGGAAACCTTGCTTGTGTGGGCCAGTCGATAGAACAAGAACGAACGAGTGCTCTGCGTGTTTAGATATTTTGCTTTTTGATTAAGGTTTCTGATTTGGGTGTTTGTAAAACCTTGACATGTTGCTTTCATAACAAATAAATAAATAAATAAATCTTTTATTCTCAACAAGGTGAGGCACGCCTTTACAGGCATGATCATTTTGACATAACGATGCATGATCAAGAATGCGCAAAAAGCCGATGTGTTTGCCATAGCAGTTTGTGTTTGTGTAGGGGGTATGTATGTATGTCATTGTGTGTGCATGTGTATGTAGCTGTGTATTTTTTGCTTGTAGTTGTGCTGCTCCAATCTTCAATGTTTGACATCGTCATCAATATGCGAGTAGGAGATTGGTGTCCGTAGGTTGGATAGAATTATCCGGATATCCACGGGGCAGTGACTTTATTTTGTGGCGAGTCACGACCGCCACGTCACAGCGTCGTTAAGCAGACATTTGTGGCTTTTTATAGGGAGAACGCTTGCCAGGCGAAACCCACCACGTCCTGGAACACTGCCGCCGAACTATTTGCTGGAGCGGGTTAAACCCGAACCACCCAGCCGACACCACGAGGAGGTTGTTCGGCTAGCCAGCCTAAAACTGCAAGTATGTGCAATACCTGAAACCTAAACGTATTTACACTGTAAGTAGTGGGAAAAGCGAACTGACTTACGCACCTCTTGACCACGGTGATTGGGGTTGGAGGCGACGTGCTAGCTTTGGGAGATATCTAGACTGCTGTGGCAAGTAGATCCGGATGATTGTCTGGTTGAACTACATTAGGATGCGAAAACTTGTTGCCGTGAGTTGTGATGTAGCACGAAAGCACTGCTATGCGAACTAGTGATGGTGGTTGCCTTCCTAAAAGCAGGCATCAGACGATCCGTGGTAAGCTCAGCGTGCCGGATACCGCGGTCGAATCTGCACGTCTTATTTTCACGGTGTAGCAAGTTGTAAGGTCTTATGTACGGCGACTGAAGTGGCCGTCAAACGCTGTCTGCATGAAGAAGGACGTGTGAACAAATAGACAGCTTTTCGAGCGGGTGCACTGGTGTCTTGTGCGATCGAGGGTCGGATGGACGTAGGTCACGCGTCTGGTGATCCACTGCATTGGAGTAACTTCCGTAGTCAAAAGTGGAAGTAGACGGGACGGGTGCTACCAGATGCCCGGGCAAACGCAGCATGCAGCCATAGCCTTGCTGGTCTGATGTGGCTTCGAAACCGGTTTCAACCGTGTTTCTTAAGCAAAGGGGCACGTGCCAAAATGTTCCGGACCATGAAGGACCTGCGTGCTTATGTTGTGCGGCGCGCATTTGGAGGGAAACGCTCCGCCAAACCGTTAGCGGCAGGGTGGTACGCCGTCGTCTGAACATGGCGACAGCGTAAATTCTTAATCAAAGTGTCAAGAGTCGACTAGCTATGTGACCCCCGATTAGTGATCTCGATGGCGGGACTGCCCTCTTCAGCTGCCCAGCACTCCAGAAGCGCTTTAGCTAACGGTACGGAAGAACTGTTAGGTGTGGGATAAGTTTTCGGATACTCAGTGAATGAATCGACACGAGCTGGTAGAATCACAGAGTATTTTGTAGGTTGCAGATGACCTAAAAGGTCGACATGCACTTGGTAAAAACGTAAATCTGGCTTGGGAAACGTTCCTACGGGGCTTTTCGTATGCCTATTCAACTTCGCACACTGACGCGGAACTCAAGCAACTGCCCAAGTACGAACGTCACGACTGATGTTGCGCCACACGAAGCGTGTGGTTACGAGTTCAACCGATGTACGAATGCGTGGATGAGATAAATCGCGCAATGTTTTGAACCAAACCTGCAGAAACTCGCTTGGGACAACTAGGCGCGTCTTGCCCAGAGATACACCGCAAAATATAGTTCCGTCTTATGATGTCAGCGGAACTGGCCGCATGTCCAGTGAGGGTGACCAGCGTATTATATCTACCTAAGGCTCAGTGAGTTACGCTTTTGCCAATGCTGTCAAGTCGATAGCGGTGCAGGCGCCTGCAAAGGTGACTTGAAATCTGGAAAGTGGTGCGTAAACTGAGGCAGTGTATATCAGTCGTAAACTGAGCGCCATAGTATAGGTGGCGCATATCTAGGAGAGCATAGGTCGACAGGTGAGTTAACCACACAGCTTAGGGTTTTGTGGTCGGTGAAGAAGGCAAAGGAGCGGCCTTCTAAGAGTTGTCGGAAATGCTGCATGAAAAATTAAACGGCTAATAGTTCTCAACCGAAGTACTGTTACTAGCTTCGGCAGGCTGCAGGCGTTTGGAGAATGGTGACAACAGCTGCCAAGCATCGCCTACCTTTCGTTCTAAGACCGCCAGGACTGTCACGTCAGAAAGGCTGGTATTGAATGACAGTGGGACTGCCGGGTCATGATGCACTATAAAAGCTATGTTGGAGGTAGCTTCTTTCAAAGCCTGAAAGATGGCGCGGGCTGCAGCAGGAAACTAAAACTTCTTAAGCTTACTGCGCAGGAGGTTCTTGTGAGAGTGCATAAGCGAATCGCAAACAGGTATGAAACGGCGATAAACGTCGGCTCGGCCATCAAAACGCCTTGCTGTATGAAAGAGTACGGCTGGAGTAGTTGATAATGGCCTTCATTTTATCCGGTGGTGTCACCGCCTGCAACAGCTATATAGTGGAGGAGAAAACTGACCGGATCGATACCAAACGAACGCTTTTCTGTGTCGCGCGTCACCCGAGTATCGGAAACCATCAAAAAGCTCTTAAACATGGCATACGTGCTCCCCGCGATTAAGCTGTCGTCGAGATCATCGTTGTCATTCTTATACACGTTAGCTGCAGACGGAAAACAGCTAACTTATTGTGCTACAAGGCTAAAGAAAAGAGAAAGACCACAATGGCAAGCCAGATGGATTGCCAATAACGGATGGACATCATTCCGGAGAGCTAAACCTAGATAGCTTGTCGTAAAATGGACTTATATTATGTCTAGTGAATAAGATAGTGATTAGAAAGGGAAGCTAAGCAGGAGGAATGGACAATGAAACACAATACAAACAGCATTGGGTTTGGCTGCTAGCCAACCCAGCAAGTGTGTCCAACCAAATGTGTTCCTCTTCCCTAAGGCCCCAGTCAGACAGTTGCAGTAAGTGTTTACATTCATCTCGACCAAGTCGTCGCTCGGCCTCCGCTCCTCCACTTCCAGCCGCACCACCAGCACGCCAACACTGTTCGTCGCTGGAGTCGGTGCGCCGGCATGCGCAACACTTTGAGGTAGTCATATGTTAATAGTATTTCACCACCAACTTGGTCGAAGAAGCCCTGAAACCTTTACGCTGCAATCTTTAGACAAAATGGCATGCGCGGAATTTCGAATAAACCAAATGGAGTCGTCACAACTGTTTCGGCGATGTCCGCGGATGTGATCGAATTCAGCGCTTGCGTCACGTAATTTGTCGGAGGCGAGTTGTCCTGGTACAGCACCCAGTAGTGGACTGAGCGTGGCAATTTGATGATGGACCACCGTCGTGACTGGCAGAAGATCTGCAGCTGGTCGTTCCAGTAGCGGCTATTCAGACAGTCGGTTTGCATAATCTGGAGATCCACAGGCGCTTGGTAAAAAGGGACTGACTATCGGTGCGGCCGTAAGAACGCCCTTAACCCCTAGGTTAGTACGGTCATCTAAATTCTTTGGCGACCAACATCAACAAGCGACATAAAATGTCGGAGGAACTAGACACCAATAATTGCGAAGTTTATAGACGCATCCATGTAGACCCACTGAAAATCGGCGAAAATTGAGATGCAGGTTTAGCATGCGCTAATAGAATGAAGCTATTGGGGTAACATTGGCCACACACAGTTGCACGTAAGCTTTGTGTGATTGTCGTTCGTATTCGCAGGGAGGACGCTGACTTCCGCCACCGTGTTGATGAAGAACGGGATGAAAGAACGTCGATCCTTAACGTAAAACAGGCGATTTGTTTGGTTAGTGGCGTTTATGTTGTTCGTGCTACTATGCGGGATATTCGCTTTCATGGAGGCAGCTGCATTGTGCCTAATGCAGGAAGCCCGACAACGACTTGCTCTTCCACCAAATTGGCGGTGGTACCAACACAACTATTCTGAGGAACTAATATTGTCGGACTGCAAAAGTGCATAGAAAATGCTGTGCATTTTCGTCAATCGGACGTACTCGGCACGAGCACAGACGTTCCGCAATGTACGGTATCCAAAGCGTGAGCAGCCTCTGCCCGTGGCATAAGCGGCTTCGAAACCTTCCTTGCTGCCAGCCTGCTGCAGAGTAGCGCAATTTCCTTGTCTTTATGGTAAGGTAGGCCTGACGACTTAGCGCAGCTATGATACTCGGTTTTCATCGGTGAGAACTCATTGCCGGAGTTACTGGTTGTCTGCTGGGGGAGATTTTCGTACCCAGCATCTGCCTTATTAGCTAATTCTTGCAGTGACGTATCCAGAAACATGGACAGTATTACCAACATTGGCTTTGGAGAGGTGTAAACCATTATTCCTTTAACCTTTCCTCGCACATGACTAAAGGACCTGCCATGCGTTCAAGTTTGCGGAGCAACGCCGACGACTTCCACTCACCCTGCTTGAGTCCCTTAAGCTGTGAAAATACAGCTCGTGTGCCGCGTCGTAACTCTTTTATAAGCGCTAGCTTCATCGTAGCATACTTTGCGTTGTTAGATGGCAGAGAAGCATGTCCTAACCTAGCGTTGCAGCCGACGAAGGAAGTGTGGGTCGAGTTGCTTGTACCTCGGACGATCCGTCGTAATCCCGTTATTTTCCATTTCCTCCTCGAATATCGCAAACCAAAACACTGGGCGGTGTTTTATGAAACTCGGAGCAGCCAAAGTAAGCCTGTGTACGCGAACGCATGACTCGGCTGCCACGTAGGAAATGTGAATCGTAAATAATAAGGTGTAACAAAAGCAGGATGAAACTACTTAACGTACTCAAGGACCAAAGGCATACTGTTATAAAATCCAAAAAATGGAACGAACTAAACAAACCATTCAAACAACGAAAAACTTTAAATTCGCGCGTGCCAAGCAGGGTCACCAATTTGTAGGACTAGCGAATACTAGTCCGTGGCGGTGCGCAAAAGCAAGCGCAGATATCAGAAGACAATTAGAGTCGGACACAGCGGACGGTAATTGTTGAGGTACAAGAGGACGCGGGCGGATAAAGAGAGACAGGCGCAACGCTTTGCGCGGGAACGTACAAGAAGGACTAGTGTAGAGCCGGATGTAGGTCAACATGGACTTTATGTTCGGGAACTTAAAGCAAGGAAGGATAGTGTACAACTGGTCAGCACCGCAACTGTATACAATTGATGTTAGTCATTTTGGACCAATACATTGTGAGCGACTTGGCATCATGGTCCTTAAGAAAGTCTGGTAAACGGAAATCGAAGTGGGTCGCATACTAGATTGTTCTTCGATACCTATCAGTCATACTCCAGATAGAGCGATAAAGACATGCAGCGACAGGCATTAACCTACTTCGATATTGCAGCTACCCAGAAGGTGTTTCTTATCTTATGTACACATTTGTAGCACAAACATACAATTTTTTGTTTTAAGGACTACTCTACGGCCATTCACACCTACATCCGACTCACCACTTATCTCCACGGTAAATTCCGATACTGATGTATGCTCACACCACTGTACCTTTCTCCTTGTTTTCTGGTATCCCCACCAGAGCTAGAACACTTTGGGACTAGTATAGACTAATCCTACAAATTGATGACCCGATTCGCAAGCGCGAATTTTCAAATTTTTTGGTAATTCCGTTTTCGGTAAGTTCCTTCCAAATTGCTTTCTCTCAAACCTCTTGTGGATTATTTACCGTCCAGTTGCTTTTAAAAGCACTCGTATTCTTCATATAGTATGTCTGCTACCGATTTAAAACCAGGATTGGGCGGTAGCATGAATTTGCTCACCTTGGCCATTCCGGATTTCATGGCACACAAGCCCAGCGGCGGGTCTGCCTTATTTTGAGATAAAGCCAGAGGACAGAGGGATTTCTGCCGATCAAGCTAAATAAAACCGACTCGTCCCGCGTTTTCCGCAACAGGTGGCGGCACTGGTTAAATATATACTACTTTGTCCACCGAAGGATGGTAAGTACGAGGCATTGAAGCAATTGATCCTAATAGAGTCTAAACCCAACGCTTGTGCTCAATTTTTGTACGCTGTAACATGACAATAGGAATATTGGCTAACTGGGCCGAAATGGGCATGGGTCCCCGGCTTGGTGACCCTTCGAGGCTTTGCAGTCATACTAGAGTGAAACAGATGGCGTTACAATGCATCAGACAGTGACATTCAGAAGCCTTAAGTAGCTACTAATGAGGATATGGCGCAGACTACAAGCATAAGATGAAAGAATTAACTTGAGGGCACGTAGGCTGGTCGTGAGTGATGCGGCATTACAAGCCTAGTGAAAGCCATTTAGTGTGTAGCAGCGATGCCCCAGAAGCCATGATGAAGATGAAACTTGGGAATGCTGAGAGTGCGCCGCTGTGTCAACCTAACTGGTAGTTAGTTTTAAGGATACGGTTAACGAAGTCTGGAGCCTCGAGCTAGTCACAAGTGGGACCTATGGGAGGAAAACAGCGTGCACTATCTGATGGCTGGTACCTATGTGATGAAAGACTAAACGCGTATACGGAATATGTCAAGGTTAGAAAGTTGATGGGTCAGATGGGAGCGATGGAGTTATGGCCTCGTGTCTTGTCGCTAATATTGGATGCAGTCGGGTTGTTGAAGAAAGTAAGCACATAGTAATATTCAGAAACAGGAACGAGGTATTGTGGGAACGTTAGGGAAGCCGACTATATGTGCTCTGGACCCTTTTCAAAAAGTTGGTCTCGGACGGTTAAGCCTCATTAGCTAGGAAACTTCTGTGACGGAGGCAGTTGCTAATAGAGAAGCAGAACTGATTTGCGTTCACAGAGGCCCATATATTGAGAGGTAACCTATTCCATACACTGGTGTACCTCTAGTGGTAGCAGTTAAATTGAATACCAATGCGCGTCCTCGGTTGGATAACCGAGTGAGGTCTATCACTTAGGGGTGCTACGTGTTGTCTAAATCTAAGACGGAGGCCAGTGGGCACCTTATGATTGTAACTAGACAAACATGGGAATGTAAGGGTTGCTTTCACTCGGCACAGCCATAACGGGTCCAGCTTAAGTATATTGTATCGATCAGGGTAGCTGAGACATGATTGCCTCAGGTGTTTTGTGAACGTACGCGGAACTTCTTGGAAGGCCATTCTGTCGCACTTACTAAGGTTGGTGAATTCTATAGAGCAGCAGCTTAGCGGAGGTTGTGCACACGTTTTGTAGCGCGCCGATCTAAGTTCTTGCAGGCCCATCGCTTTGCAGACGTATCCGATAAGCGAGCGTGCTTTTGCTAAAGCATAAACTACTTGTTCCGTGAAATTCAACGAACATGACTAGTGAAGGCCTATATCCCGCAGTGTTACGCAGTTATTGAGTGACGTGCCTTGTGGCACTAAAGTATTGGGTGACATGGCGCACCTGTATGTTAGTTCGTTCCATTTCGCTGGTGCATATACCAACTTAAGTGTCACCCCAAGAACCCACTTCTCTTAAGTATGTGGGAGAGGGTGGTGTGCAAGTGTGACGGATAAAGTTAGAAGCCAAGGTTGATGTCCTTGGCATACAGGTATTGTGTCCAAAGTTTAAAAACTTGGTACAGTCATTGAGATATAGCAGGGGCCTAAAACGCTTCCATGAATCACGTCACTTTTGTCGGGTTTCGGAGGTGTCATAAATTCCTCCACCATTAACACGTAGGAGCGAGACGTAAGGAATGATAAGAAGTATGTGTGCAGTTTGTCCGAGCTACCGTATGATTCCAGCTTATTAAAGCGCCATGCATGTGGTCCTCTGTGAAAGGCTTGTGTAATGTTTAGGAAGGTGATAGCTGGCATTTGCTTGGTGTTAATCTTTTGAGTTACTTGGTTTAGCGTCTAGTACAGCGAGATAAGAGAAAGGTAAGATGGCATCGCGGTTACACAATTCCCCGTTCCATTCTTTTACTTTTGCACCGAAACAAGGTGACGTCGAGTAAATCCCCTAAGTTATCGCAACATTCTGCACTTTAATCGACAGTTCCGTTCCCAAGAATAGAGCAAAATACAATTAGATAAGTCGACGTAGTTCCTCCATGATACTACCAGTAAGCGACCTAATCTTAATGACGTTTATTAGTTATATACTTTCTTAATACGGCTCAGTCACTTCAGTTGGATGGAGAACCTAGCAGTATGGAAGTGGAAAGTTTCCGAAGGAAGCAGCTGTCAAAACGGAAATTTAGATAACTATTCAACTTGCCGCAATACTTGGATATATCCGGGTCAAAGCATAACTAGAAATAAAAAATAGTATATTAGTAGACTTACTAGATGCTGTGGTCGCAAGGGATCAGGACAATATTTACAAAAATCTCGTGCTCCTGCGAACGATAAGTAGGTAGTTTGCAGTCAGTCTAAAAAGGAAGCCATCGCGAAAGTCCTGCGGATTGCAGACCGATCTGCCTGACGTCGACCATGGATAAGACAATGGAATACATTTTTACAGAAGCCCTTCAGCTGCTGCTGGCCACTCTGAACAACATTACTCCAGCTCAGCACGGTTTCCTACCAGAACGTTCTTTTATTACTAACTTACTTGTTGCCCGCGAGAAGTGGACAAATTCCCTGGATTTCCGTAATCGTCTAGAATTCGTTTTGTTGATTTCAATAGGTAAGTGAAGTTTAACGTGGTTCTCTCTAA
>CALYDF020000172.1:0-44388 GCA_944474145.2 Dicrocoelium dendriticum
TGTAGGACTAGTTAATACTAGTCCGAGACGGTGCGCGGATATCAGAAGGCCATGGGAGTCGGACACAGCGGATTATATTCGATGGGCTACAACAAGAAGCGGACTGATGAAGCGAGGCGAGAGCGTACACGTGAGCGCGGGAACTTACAAGGCAGTTGTGTGTAGCCGGTTGTAAGGACGATTAAAACAAGAAGGAATAATGTACAATCGGTCAACAATTAAATTGTACATGAAAGATAAGGATTATCTTTTTGGGCGCTACAGTCTCTTACTGGGTGGTGCTGATATAAGCATCCAGTTAGCTACGAGGTACTTGCTTTCCATTTCAGCTCACAAGGTTTATTACGGCTTACGTACACGCTGGACACGGAAGTCCGAGGAATCCTCGACGGCATGCAAACTACAATATTTCTGGGACCAGTGCGCAGCCAAACAATTCCATCGACCGCTCACTTGACCATGACAACTTCAACAATAGCTTGGCCGATTCATACCGCCACGGAAGTCGGAAATGTCACCAGTCCACCGTCTGGCTCAGGTAACGACACCAGGCCGAACGGCAAACAGAGCAAGTGCGCATCCAAAAGAACTCAAAGCTTAGGGTGATTGCGGGTCATGAGAATGCACTCGCTTATCCAAACTAGACTTAGCTTGCTCGGATTTTTCCAAATGGTAACGTCCGAGATGTGCGAGCTTATCCTAACGGCAGATGCGAGAGCTGAATAGTTCTCAATATGTCGGGCTGGCTAGCCGAATAACCTCCACGTGGTACCAGCTGGGAGGTTCGGGTATAACCTGTTCCAGCAAATAATACGGCGGCAGTGTTCCAGGACGTGGTGGGTTTCGCCTGGCAAGCGTTCTCCCTATAAAATGCCACTAATGTCTGCTTAACAACACTGTGACGTGGCAGTCGTGACTCACCACAAAATTAAGTCACTGCCCCGTGGATATCCGGGTAATTCTATCCTACCCACGGACACCAAACTGCCACTCGCATATTGCTGACGATATCAAACCCTGAAGAATAGAGTAGCACATTTACAAGCAAAAAACTACACAGGTACATACCCATTCACACACAATTACATACTACATACCCCCTACACAAACATACACGGTTATGGCAAACATATCGGATTTTTGCACATTCTTGATCACGCATTGTTATGCCAAAATGATCATGCCTGTAAAGGCGTGCCTCGCCTTGTGGGGAATGAAAGCTTTATTTATTTACCGGTTCGACCATTCCATTTGTCAAGTATACTCTTGTCGCAGCCCAGGGATGCAACCGGTTGGTAGCAGAAGCCAAGCAATAAATGAGCACTAAGATTAACTCATTGCAAGAAACTCTGAACTAGTAAACCTAGGGACATGTAATCAAAGGAATGGTGCAGAAGTTGTTGCTCCTGAATCACGCTCAACTAGATCTCGATCGCCATTGTCTTCCCCATCTATAGCAGTACACTAGGTAAAAATTGAGCGTACCGCCCAAAAGCCAAACAGTGCCCGTAGCAATTAAAATCAGATGTCAATCGAAACGTGTGAGTACTCAAATCCCATCAGTTTTGATGACTCCTGTATGTAAAATGGACAAAGCAGCCGAACACCAACCCCCAGCATCTGCAGTCCAGGGGTCTATTGTCGAGCCAAAGTTCTCTAGAACATCAGTCACATATTCCGCGTTTGCCGCAAGGTTCATCCGACAGGCCACCATTTCAGTCACTTCTGTTACAAACACCACTAACTTGAATAGAGAGACAAACACTAAGCAAGCATCACTTGGTAGCAAGTCAGGACAAACGATCCCCCAACCTTACAGCTCAACGAAAAAGAGATCTAACAATAGTGCCCTGACTGTTGTATGCTCGAACGTACCCAAATCAGCAGCTATCACATTGCAAGGTGAATTGTCCGACGACCTAAACCATTGGGAGTCACTGTGCTTTCTGAGGAAAGTAAAAGCCAAACCCACAAACTTAGTACGAATTACTCGTCACCCGAACTCTGCACACTTTGGTGAGCCCAGACTTATTAGAGTAACACTAGAATCCTCAACTGATGTGGAAAACGTTATGCTCTCCGCAAACGCGCTGAAACATAGATCGTGTAGAATACGTATCTATCCTGAAGTTCCGTGGAACAGGCAATAGTTGAAAAGAAACTCCGAAGAAAGACAAAACAAGCCTGATTGCCTAAGCTCTATCTTCGTCCATGATGTGCTAGAGCTGCATTCACACTATAACTAAGAGGCCAGAAATCACGGTTTAGAACAATGGGGATTCATTCGCGAAACCCTTTTTTGGATGATCTTGTGGCGCGAGCGCTCAAATGGTTACACCTCTCGCCAAATTATAGACGATGTTGCCCGGAAATCCTAAAACTCGTGGTTCAATCCGAGCAAGTAGCGACACATGTGTTACCTAGTTGGTGCAAAAATCGGAAAAGCTTCCCCTCGGAAATTCGGCTAAGGACTGCAGATGCTTCGTAACGTCCAGTTACGAAATCACCTGAAAAAGCAAACGTACCGCCGATGATTGCTCCTTTACTCGATACTGACGTAGATCTAGATGAGTGTTGGGACGCGCCTTTGTCAGAGCAAGTTGCGGAAGTAGTCTCAGTATTGCATCAATAAAACGAATAACGGCCGACCTCGCATCGGTCAACACTCCCACACACCTGACTTCCTTGATCCCCTGCGGTCTACTAGAGGCCGATAAATACCTGCTTATACACGAATGCTCAGACCATTTCAATAAGCGGTCCGAACTGAAGATGCAAGTTTCGCCAGAAAATATTGATATCATCGGTATCACGGAGACGTGATTACACCCTGAAATGACGGACAGCTGAAATTTTCGCTAGCTTTGGCAGTCGTCACTCATTCTGACGACGGACTGACAAAAGGAGGAGGCGTAATTCTGTATTACCGAAGCGACTTACAGTGCGAGATCATGGAGGATTCAGATTCGCTGATTCCTGATTCACTTTGGTGCCGCCTGCAGTTAAAAGAGCAGAGACACTTGCCTTATAGCCTTGGTGTACCTTCCCCCTTAACACTACATCTGAAACACACTACAAAATTGCGATTGCCCTATTGCGAACCCTAGGAGGAAGATACACTCACATATAGACCATGGATGGTTTCAATGTGCATTGTTTGGAAACCCCTGCCACCAGCGGAGAACAATTTAAAGCTGATCTGCAGGAACTTGTAACCAGTGTTCCGCTTTTTAATCATGTCAAGTCGTCCACTCGGTTCAGAACAGGCAATAGGCCATCTGTGCTTGACCTTGTGCTTATCGTCGAAGAACATATGATTTATGCGTTGCTTGTAGACTGCCCGTTAGGTCGCAGTGCTAATGCAGTTATTAGTTTGCACTTAATCTGCTATGCAGATTACCGAGATGCGAACCATCACATGCTACGACCGATTAGCCCACCTCGTCAGTGCCACAACCTGGTCGTTCTTCGCCGAAGACCCCCCGGATGTCGCCTGGCTCGAGTTCGTAAACAAATTCAATCGGCTGGTTAGGGATGCTTCAGAGATAAAAGTTGGCAAACCGTCTGAAACAGTTACCTACGTAAGGAGCAGAACTCGAAACGTGCTTGCAGTACGCAACGCAGCGTGGTGAGAGTATAAATTATCCCACCACTAGCAAGTTGGGATAACTACGTAGCCCAACGAAACCACTGCACTCAACTGCTCAGAGTGGACAAAGCCGCGCATCAACAGAACATGGTAAAAACCTTCAGTGTCAACTACAAACTGATGTATAAGCACATCAATAGTCTACGGAGGGTGAGGCAAGTAGCTCCGCCACTAATAGCAGCTGATGGCCCAACACGAACGGCTACGGAAGCAGCCACCGCAATGTAGATGCGATATGCCCACACCTTCCAGTGGGTATTCCCATCAGGATACCTACTAAGTTTTATCGCCCCGCTGCCGGAACTCACTCACCTCTCCTTTAGCACCGAAGTTGTGCAGAAGCTGACCACTTTACGCAAGCACAAATCTCCGGCTATCGATACTATTCTCCCAGAGACACTGGGATCAGCAGCAAGCCAACTGGTTCAGTTCTTCCAGAGCTACATAGACCAAAACCAAGTTCCTGCCATGTGGAAACTTGGAATCATAACACTCATTTGCAAAGGTGAAAGCAGAACCGAGGCTTCAAATTATCGCCCAGTTTCCCTTCTCCCTGTACTGTCCAAGATGATGGAATCGATCATAGCCGATGCGCTGGTGGGTCATTTGGAGAGGTCTAACAGTTGCCCCTCCTCTGTATGCCTAGTTGAAAGGCCACAAACGTGTGTGTGTGACGGATTAAATAAACAAATAAATGAATGGCATATTCCTCGGCGATTCGAGGTGCAGTCCAACTATGTGGTCTGATCAATGTGTACAACAGGATCGCAAAAATTAATCAGATTGTTCAGGCTTTTACAATAAATAAATAAATATTGTATTCTCGACAAAGCGAGGCACGCCCATGGAGGCATGATCAGGTATGTGCAACTGTACAGACATTTTATGGCAACTGTAACAGTGACAGTGGAAAATTGTTCATATGTCCATGATTGGAACTGTACAGTGGTGAAAATGCGAAACAATAATTTGGCTGTCGTGAGATCGGGACCTCGGCTAATAATAGATTGAGAATCCAGAATGATCCATTGAAAGATAATTGAAGTCCACGCTCGAGAGAGATATGGTAATACAGTGAGTCCGTGCATAAGTAATGCAAAGGTCAACGGTGGTAATAAGACGACAGTATATGAGTGAAATCGTAGAAAGTGGAGACGACCGTATATGCAGATGTAGAAGTTCCAGTGTAACGAACCTATCTAGAATGGTGATGCTAGTTGACCTGCCAGTGTGAAGTTAAGGGCTGTGACTTTATTCGGTGGCGAGTCACATTCGCCATGTTGCATTGTTGTTAAACGGACATTTGTGGCTTTTTG
Source organism: Dicrocoelium dendriticum (assembly GCA_944474145.2). NCBI lineage: Eukaryota > Metazoa > Platyhelminthes > Trematoda > Plagiorchiida > Dicrocoeliidae > Dicrocoelium > Dicrocoelium dendriticum. The sequence goes on from CALYDF020000172.1 coordinate 4,966, forward strand.
TAGGGAGAACGCTTGCCAGGCGAAAACCCACTATGTCCTGAAACATTGCCACCAATCCATTGAATGGCAAGTTTTAGCTGGCTATGTTTCTTGTTGAACGTTTGTTTGCTCGACTATTCGTAGTCAAGTTGGCTCCCATTTTTCTGCTGGCTGATGCGTTAGGCGATTGCCTATTGCGTTCCTGGGTCCTGTGCTGTTTTGAACGAATAGCTGTGCCCGATTGGTAGGTCAGGAACTAAACATCTTTTTGAATATGATGTGTTGATCATCTGCAGAACCACGTGAAGTCACCGAGGGATATACATTGAAATAGGTTGAATTGTTGTTGAAGTCTTGAAGGATAGGATATAGTTCCGAAGAAAGAATCGCAGATCCCCCGGGGTATGTAATAAAATTGATTAGAATTGTAGGAAACCACGACCAATGGATCCAAAACAGGTATTAAAGAAATTGGCAGAATTAAAGTATTAAAGCAATTAAAAAAACCAGGAACAATAACATATGCAGATTTAAACAAATGTCCAGTTAAAGTAATACGGCCACTCGTGAAACCGTCCCGAGGGGACCTGGTTTAATGCAACGTATTCCCTCGAAAGTTTTCGCCTGCACTTCCATGCACTACCTTGCCGCGTGCCAGTGTGGCATAGTAGCATATGAGCCATCACCTGTTTATCATATGTTCTGTTCTTTTTAGGGCTGCTTTTATACATGTATTATGAGCGATGAAGCCTCAGTACAGTCAGTCATGCGGACCATTCATTTATGGCACTTTTTATACGCCAGTCAATTTGTGGTAATGTGCCTTGCATAGGTCAAGTCTTTTATAATCTGGAAGCTATAGCCCGTCACCACAGGAGATCAGCCCAGTCGTGGCCAGCAGTGAACTAAGGGAGAATGTAGAAAAGAAGAATTATGTGAAAGTGGTACTATATCGTTAATGTAAGAAATAGGCAGGTATGTTTTTACATCGGCGTAGAAATGGTTCGAGTCGATCATACGATCAACTTGTGTGGCGTGACTGCCGGAGATAGATAACTGTGCGAGTTGTCCATAGGCAAAAGTCACATAGGGAATCCGTTATTGTTATCACTAACTCCCAGTATACGTTTGGACTGTTAACTTCAGAAAAGAAGGAGAAATCGTAAGCATTGCAGAACAAATGTAGCGAAGGGGATCGCAGAACAATATTACGAATTAATCAATTTGTGGTGGAAAATTACGAAAAAAGTTCCCGATTCCATAAAAGTAAATAATTTTAATCTCAGTTTTAAACAGAAGACAGTTGGTATGAATTAAGTTTGAAGGGAGTAAAAACACATAGGAGGTAGCATTAAAGAATAGCATAAGAAGCGGTTTGTAACAGCTCATCCTAATTGATCATCCTTTCTCTGGTGCTTTCGTTAGGTATATTTCGAGTCGACGTTCCCTAGTCTCATACATGATCCGGCCCTTCTTCATACAATTTTTCATTATAAGTTGAATTTTTAAAATCCATTTCACTCTGTCCGTTGACAGATGAACCTTTATCGTTTTCTTGAACATGCAAAAATGTTCAATACATCTAATCTCTTTTGGCAGCTTATTCCATATGGTGCCATACCTAAGAAGGCAGAAATTTCTCCTTAGGCTGGTCTTGAATTTAGGTAAATAGAATATGCATTCACTATCTCGGATGTCATAAATGATATTATCCTGAAAGTGCAATTGATAGGTTCCAACATATGCATCCCGCCACGCGAGTTTGTGGAGGAAGCACAGATTTAAGTGCATTCTTCGTAACCACAGAGGTTCAAGATTCAACAGCTTGCATCTACCTCTGTATGAAAGAGCGGTTGAATAACCAAATATGCACTTAGTAAAGGCGCGTTGGACGTTTTCAATGGCTCTCAAGTCACCCTTTCGAAAGTTACTGAACGTAACACAGCAATACTCAAGCAAAGGTTTGATACTGATTTTGAAAGTAATTAGTCTGGTTTCGTTCAAGGTTAGCAGGTGGCATATGAGCCCGACCGACTGCTTAGCCTTTTTCACGAAAGTTTAACGAACTAGAAGAAACTAAGTCACGAACAGACTGGCTGATGGGAATGATTTTGTCATGAAGCCTGAACAATTCTGTTGATATCTGACATCCATACGCTAGAATACTACACCTCGATGTTGCAAACGTCATGTGCCACACATCAGCCCATCTCTCAATGGCTTTCAAGTTGCTTTGTATCTTGTTACCTTCAGCAGTACGCTGAGAACCTGGGAACGTGTAAAACACCATTAAATCATCAGCAAACAAATAAGGCTTCCCAAATTGTATAACAGAAACAAGGTCATTTATATACAGTAGGAAGAGTAATGGACCTAAGACACTGCGCTGTAGCATTCCACTGGTGACCAGACGAGGTGAAGAGACGTAACCATTGATATCCACAGCTTGTGACCGTCCTACTAGATACGATTGGATCCAAGAGTTAAGGGGATTTGTAACACCCTACTTACTTTATTTATATAGCAGCTTTTTGTGTGAGAATCTGTTAAACGCCTTTTGCATGTCGAGGAAGATAACAATACACTGAAAACCAGAGTCGATTGCTTCGGTTAGGTGATTAAATAAGTCGACAGGTAACACACGAGCGAGACTTCAGAAAGCCATGCTGTGAAGGTGAGAGAAGTTTGTGTGATATTAGGAACGAAACCAAATGTTCCTTAACAATTCTCTCTAGCATGCGTGAGAATGGCTGTGACTAATGGGACGGCAGTTCCGGATGTCCGTTTTTGACACTGACTTATGTCGCGGTATAACCGTAGCCGTTTTCCAATGTTTGGGATATTGACCAGACTGGAGAGACAGAGAGAAGATATTTAATAATATAAGAGGGATATCATCTCCACCGTGTTTGACTAAAGCAGAACAGATCCCATCGGGGCCAGGTCTGTAGGATGGTCGTAGACATAAGTTTTATCGTAGCGACACTAAGCTCGATCGCTGAGACTGGTTCAGGGAAGTGAAACGAGGTTGACAATTCCAGGGATTCTTCTTCAAGATTAAAGGATTTAGCAAAGTATGAGTTAAAGGCTTCTGCCATGGCAATTGGGGAATCAGTGCATTCGCCTTCAGGTATGACGATGTGGGAGGGTAGGTCAGTTTTGCCACCTCTTCTTTTTCTCAGTAATGCAGTCACGACTTGTACTACTACTATTTACAGCTCGTTGTTCTTCTTGCATGAGATGAGTGTGGTGTTTCAAGTCCGTCTCTATTGTAAGGCGTTAGAGTCTCAATAATACGCTGAAGTCGTGAGTACGTTCATAGGTTCGAGTTAGCACTCGTACTTTCCGCTTGTCCTTTGCGTTGTGAGTCTACTTAGAAGAGGCTCTCGTATTGTCACGGGAGGCAAGTATGCATAAGCACATAGTCACATTGTCATAGAAGATGTCAGAGGCTCCCTTATTGTCAGACGAAAGAAAGTAATGGTCCTAATTTTGAACCCTAAGCAAAGCGGAGAAATCTACCTAATTAACATGTTTCAGGAAGTGTGGAACCACCGCAGACCTCACATGCGACGACTCAGCTACAATTTTACATCCGACTATTTTGTGATCACATCCAGGGAGACCGCCAGTAACATCAGTAGCTATCTCGGAGGTGCCTGAGGTAAAGAGTAGGTATATTTTTCCCCTGTTTACCACGAGAACATGTTGCTCCCAACCACCGGTGATGAGTGAGGTTATGAACTCATCATATTTCGCGTTTGTTACTAAGTTTGACCAACTGATATCTGGTAGGTTGAAATCTCCACCTACAGCTTTGGCAAAATAAGCAAGTTCCGATATGTAATTGAAGATGTCAACCAACTGGTTCTCATCACAGAAGCTGGCCCCGGTTGATCGGTATATACAGCCTACAAGAGTTCGCTTAGTACCGAAGGACAAGAGTAACCAAGCGGAATCAATAGTGGAGCATATAAGTGGAAGTGTGAATTCAGACACAAGGAAGTTTTGCGAGCAGTAAATTATGCAACCACCTTCTCTGCCTTGCTTTCGATCACTTCTAATAAGCTTATAACCTTCGATAGAAAGCAGCTGGCTGGGCATAGAATCATGACACCAGGTTTCAGTGAGTAAAATCATGTCAGCTCTATTCAGATATATGAAGGTGTGGAGTAAATGAAGTTTCTTCAACAGCGAACGGATATTAATTATCACCAGTTTTAAAAACTCCTGGCGTTGTTTATCACTCCGTCCAGTATTTATTCTTGCAATCACATTAGTTCTAAAGCCTTCCGCAGCAAATCCCTTACCGTGAGATTCGCCAGTCCTATCGGGATTAGGGGGATGGGGGAATGGATGGGGGAATGCAAAAAGAATGCTGTGGTAAGTTGGGGCGATTGAGCTTAATTGGATAGGGTGTCATTGCCGAAGGGCTCACAGAATGCATTGTGAGAGGAGGAGGCGGAATAGAGTATGGATAGGGGCATAAATAAGTGGTCTGTGATTCAGCAAAGCCATGTACAGACCTGCCAGGAGAACAGTCTCGGCACATCACCTGAACAATGGGGAATTGTGGCTTGCCACTCTGTGCAGCTGCATTATTATTCACGACTGTCATTGGGACACGGGGAGTCACCTCTCCAGCACGAAGGCCCCTGTTTGATCTAAGACGCCTAGGGCGGGGGCCATGAACACTGCTGCTATGTGTAGTCATAATGTCAATGGGCTGTAATGCACCTTCAATGAAGCCATCGGTAGTCCCATTTGATGTTTTGGACTTGTATCTGTTTCAATCGCGGTGTGGGAATTGATCCCAATCCCTACTGGTTTGTCAGAACGTGGTGCACCGAGTGAATCAACACTATTTCCTATGTCCACAAGATTAATGTGGTGTGGGGGCGTGAGCATCTCAATTTCCGCTACTCTGTCGCCAGCCTTAGCATCGCTTATGTGGAGAGTGGTCTTGCTAACATTATCAGCGATTTTAGAAGGGGAGAACCAAACACTGTTAAATGATCCCCTTTTTTGCAATCCAGGAAACGCGCAGGGAGGATGACTGCTTCGGCTCGGGCGAGACATTAGTTACACTCACGCGTTGAAGCTCACGTTGTAAAGGGGACCTGTCTACGAATAGAATAACTTTGCAAAATTTCGGGACAGATCTTAAAATATTTTGACTTTTGATAAAAGAATCTGCGAGGCTTTCGCTACGAAAGCTGAACAGAGTCGGACAAGGAAAACGTCAAGATTTGTTCCTCAATCTTCTACAACTAATACTGGTCTCAGCCATGTTCCACGTTCACGAAACAGTATGCTTAATGTTGTCAATCGTGATATTGTCAGTTATGTTGAGGGCGATGGCGTTTTTCCCGCTTCTGGATCTTTGGATAACCTCAGAGGCGACTGCATTTAGCAAGTTTAATGCTCCAATTTTGTGCTTTTGCGATGGATTAGCAGGAGACTGAATTATGTGTGAAACTGACATAAGGATATCTCCGAATGAGTCAAACAACTTTGGTTTCTCATTTTGTTCGGCTAACTGTTTCTCCAACATCTTTATTTTGGCTGACAGGAGAGATATAAGGTCGACAACACTAACTGAACTCTCTGTCATTTATCTTTTGGACTTATTTAACTGCTCTCGTATCCCAGGCGGCTCGGAATGTGTGCAACATGGCACAGGTTCCTCGGCACTCGTGACCGCAACGTTATTGCTTACCGTGATAATTCGGTATTCCGCACTCTTTTTCCTTACTGCACAAGTGTTAATGGCAGTCATCTATCTTTTAAATGGGAAGATAAAAGCTATCTAGTATATGCTATGGCCAAGCGTGAATTCTGGGGTAACAAAGATCGTTAAAGTCCAGTGACTTACCTATTTAAGTCAACAGACAGGCCACTGTTTCAGATGGAACAAACGATACAAACCAACCGGATGTAAGAGCGCTCAGCTGTCCAAATTCCGCCATGGGTAGATTGCCCTACAATAATCGATCGCACTGTGCACAGGTAGCCCTGAGGTCAACTTCGTGACGTGCCTTGTCACGTTGTGTGGCAAGTTCCAACAAGCGCCTACGCACAAATCAGGCCAGACAGAGAGATTTGCGTGCGTTCGAGAGAACGCGATGCACAATGCGGCGTGAGGGCTCTTGGTCAACCAAGGCAGTGTAAGAAGATGTAATTGCTTCTAGTCGCCTTACGCAGCTACCGACAGGGTTGGTTTAGGTCTCTTGAAGTAGCCCTAGCAATAAGCTTTCCGATAACTCCAAAAACCTTGATGAAGGCAGAAAAATGGTGCACTGGTAGGCGAACGACTGCACGGAACACCTCTGAGGGCATACCTGCGACTCTCCCACGGACACGGAATCAGTACAGAACAAGGAAATCACCCGCACTTCGCAATCCTGACACACTAAAGGAACCCAGCAAACTATACAAATCAGTACAAGTCACCTGAGTCGTCCGACTTCGACAGCTCCGAAGTAGACTACGCAACCATGGGAAACAAATTGGCGAAACGTGACTGCGAATATTCGCGAGGGTAATCGGCCAGAAGCAATCTTTTCATTATCATATCACCAGTCGGCAGTGTTCCAGGACGTGGTGGGTCTTCGTCTGGCAAGCGTTTTCCCTACAAAAAGCCACAAATGTCTGTGTAACAACACTGCGACGTGGCGGATGCGACTCGCCACTCCATAAAGTCACCGCCCCTAACACATTGGCAAGTTGACCGATACAACATTTACAAATTCTGCATATATCTGCTCTCGTGCGAACACGCCTGCATATTTGATTAGTGACATGCCACTATTTTTAAATATTTTTGCAGCTTTTTCCTCATGCTTCACTCACCTGACCCCCACTGTGTACACAACTTAATCGGACTAGTTCCCCATCAACATGCTCCACATTAGTGAGCTGATTCTTATCCCTACATCTCGCATTCTGTGGACATAGACTTCGTACAACCTTTGGGCCATATGGGCCCACACTACTGTCTCCAACTGTACTACTCCCGCGCTTGGTGCTGCTAATCATGCTATCATGTACAATTTTGCAATATGCTGATCATGCCCAAAAGGCGTGCGTCGCTTTGTCGAAAATAAAATATTTATCTATTTTTAAAATCCGCTGATCCGTTAACAGTACCCTAGAGAAAGTTTGCGCAATGGGTAGGCCTGATCGAGCCCGATTGAAGGAGTGTACCCAGGCCGATGGGTGAAAAAATTTGAATCCGAAAACTTGAAAAGTCAGGAGCAAAGAAAAACTTCCGGCCACCACGTCAGTGGACCGATCCAAAGGAACACTAATAAATCCCTTAGATTGGTCGCCTATCCTCAAGCATTCTCATCTTAAAAGCCAGCGATAATGGTGGCTCCCCTAGCGTGAATGGGTCGCGTTAAGTCCTGGATACCAAGCGGTTGCTGCTTACAATATTCCACATTCGTTCGTGCATTCGATTGAACAATTGGGTGTAGTGATCAACAATTATCTCTGGAGTCGAAGTACCCTACAACGCTTCCTCGCTTTGAAATGCAGTTTGGAAATTCGGTGTTCATGACCCAACAAACTTTGTTACAAGTGTCCCAACATTTGCTCTTCCGTGTGTAAACTGAATAATCCCGGCAAATCACTGACTAGCAATAAACATGCTGATGTTGATGCTACATGTTCTGTTTCATATATTAGTCACAATAATGGGTGTAGCTATATTTTCCGCTATATATCGCTCATACTGAAGTTAAGGCAAGTCAACTATTAACCAAGATAAGGTGCGGAAGAGCAATCGTTCCTGCTACAATTTAAATTAGAAATGACCAATCATCTAGATTGACTTACAAGTAGGTTAGTCCAACTTTGGTGGTACGTTAGTGTTTAAAGAAATATTTAATTGGAAAATAAATCTAGCACAGAAACAATTGCTTTGTTGCGAAGAATAGCTGCAACTAAAATATATGAAGACAGCTTGTTAGTAAAAATGTAAGTGAAAAATGATCATGAGAAACGCAGGGTGCATGGGAATATCATAAGTTCAGCTAACCACCCTGTCTGTGCCATCTGTCGAGGCTCTTCATACCCATTATTTGTCTACCCCCATGCGATTAACTATGCAATGCTCAATGTTTTCATTGCAAATCTCACCATGGATATGGAGATTCATTGTTTTCCTAGCCATGTCTAAGTGGTTCCATTCGACCACCCGCTGTTACCTACGTTCATGCCGTGTCACATGCGTAGGTGTCCCATCACATATGAAGTTGAGAGATTCTCCAAGCATATGAGATCATCCAACGTGTTATTCCCTTCGCTCCCCATTGGCCCGGAGACATACTATTCCCACCATCATATGCGGTTGTTGGACCCATAAAGAGAGCTGATTTGTCTTCATCCTGCGCATTGCAAAGACCCGGTTACACTAAGACTGAGGTATGTACATACTGCACTTGAGTTGTATTTTGTTTAATTGTACAGTAGATAAGCATCTCGACTTCCTTTCTTGATTGGACCCGAGAACTTTAGGTGTTACTCGAGCTCCCAAGTGAGTCTGTCGTTTACATAAATAGCTTATCGACACCGTAGAGTATAGAGCCACATGTGCCAACGGTTGAGTAATTGGATGTTATGCAAGCTAATTCTTGTCATCATTATTATGTCATTATACACGTCAGCTAGAGGTGGGAAACATCTCAGCTACTGTGCCGCAATACATAAAGGAAAAGGAAAATAAATGCAAGTTGCATGCCAGCTGAGCTACTAGCAACGGATAAGCATCTTTCCGGTAACATACCAGCCGGCTACTAGACAAAAAAGTTATGTTTTACTCAAACAAAAGAGATCGTAGATGGAGGGGAGGCTAAAAGTTTTGGGGAGGGACAGAGAAACTCACAGCACGAACGCCGCTGAGGTCGGCTCCTTACCATGTCAGCAAGTGTGTCCAACCAAACGTGTTCATCGTCTTTTGAACCCCAACCAGGGAGCCGAGACGCTCCAACCGAGGCCAGCTCAGAAGTGAAAGTCCTCATTCCTCTGGACCAAGTCATGGCTTGGCTACCCATCGTCTTCTTCCATCCAAATCCCCGGTGAGCAAACAACGCACGTCGTGAAAGCCGATGGGCTGGCATGAGCAACACGTTGCCGAGCCATCGGAGCCTGGTGCGTGAAATGAAGGTGCTGAGCCGTTCAGTTCTCTTTTCTGTGCCGTAAACAGGGCGTCGAACGCGCTCGTTACTCACGCGGTGTTCCCACCGGATGTGAGCCAAATTGCGAAGGCACCGATGGTCGAACGTAGCTAACCTCTTTATTTCCGTCGATCTTAGGGGCCAGGTTACGCAACCGTGCAGTAAGTTCGAACCTAACGCTGCATTGTACACTCTACCCTTCAGGGCGAGAGAGCTGTCGCGCCGCCGCCATAGGTGGCGAAGGTTAGCAAAAGCACTTCGAGCTTTGCTATACAGTTCGTGATCTCGTCTTCGATCCCAAGGAAGTTGATACAATTCCCCAGATAGTTGAATTTCCGAACGACTTCTAGCTGATCCCCACCACGGTTCAGCACAGGAGGCGATCCCTGCCAGTTTTGGAGGAACGCTTTGCATTTCGATGGTGCAAAGCAAAGCCCGAAGCGGCTGACAGCCAGTGCTAATCTGTCCAGCGCGGCTTGGCATGTGTGGTAGCTGTCACAGGTGAGGGCAATGTCGTCTGCATACTCCAAGTCAAGAAGTCGTTCTCCTGGGAATAGCTCCGCACCTTCCAAGTCATGTCCTGTAAACGCAAGCTCCATGGCTTCATCAATAGCGAAGTTGAAGAAGAAAGGTGACAGCAGGCTTTCTTGTCTCACACCGCTGGAGATATTGAAGGGTGCCGACAACTTGCCGCAAGCTCTCACTCTGCCGGCGCATAATGCTCGGATAATATTTACATATTTCTCGGGCACACCTTTCCTGAGTAGACAATTCCAAACAGCACATCGATCAAGCGAATCGAAGGCACCTTTGATGTCGAAGAACACGACTACGGTGCGCAGCCAATATGTATGACGGTGCTCCAACTACTGACGCAAGGTGAAGATGTGGTCAATGCAGCCACGACCCCGACGAAACCCGGCTTGCTCCTCACGAATCTGGCTTTCACGAGAGCCAGTCAGTCTGTGAAGGGTTATGGAGGCGAGTAATTTGGAGGTGATGGAGATCAGACTGATTCCTATATGGTTGCCACATTTCGAACGCATGCCCCCTTTGAAGATGGGAACAATAACGGAGCGGCTCCAATCGGTTGGGACAGTCTCCTGCTCACACATTTTCACTGGTAATTCATATAAAGCCTCAACAAGAGCAGAGCCTCCGAATTTGAAGAGGGCTGGAGGAAGCTCATCTGGTCCCGCGGCTTTGTTCTACTTCAACAGTCCAATCTCACGTTCGACATCTGAGCGAGATGGTGGATCCAAAAGGACAGTCCATGGAGGAGGGCCATCACTGGCCGGCGAAGAATCGAACAATTCCGGCCGATTAAATTGCTTTTCAAGATGCTCAGCCCAGCGATCCAAATGTTTTAACAAATTATGGATAGGATGTTCACTGTCGTCACGTATAGTTTCACTAACACCAGGTCTCCTGCTGCCCGTTTCCCGTATCAGACGGAATAACTTACGATGGTTGCTAAGGGCAGCGGCCACTTTCATCTCTGACACACGATGAGACCGCCAAGATTCGCGGTCTCTCTTCAGGCTGGCACGGAGTCTTGCCCGGAGCTCCTTGCGAGTTTCATTGTGTTCGCTTCCAGCCAGGATATGCCGGTGAGCGTCGATAAGTTCTAAAGACTACGAAGAGACCCAATATCCTTTTGTCTATTAGACATACCACATGAGGATTTGCTTGCTGCTACTAAGGTCTGGTAAACATGAGACGAGGGAGCTTCAATTGAATCCAATGAGCGCTTACTCAACTCGCATGTCAACGTACTCTGACAGACATTTAGAACAGCTGACTTTCTCAGTTGGCTGGTGTCAATGCGGTCACAACTTCGTCGTGGGTGTCCGCCAAAACGCATCTGCATGTCAGCGCATACAAGTGCATAATCGGTGTCCACACGTGCTCCAGATCGAGCTACAGTTCTGGATGCAGCCTCTCCAGCGGTAACTTATCGCAATGTGATCGATCTGCGTCCATAGCTGGTTCGAGGCTGGCGGGCTCCAAGTCACCCTTCCAGCGGGTGCTGTGTCGGAAGTTAGTGCTCGCAAGAAATAAGCGGGCATATTCACACAAATAGCTATTTCTTGGAAATTGGCTAAAATAGTTTGAGCACTTTTTGGAAAGCCGAATTTAGGACAGGACGCAGTGGGATTTACCAGATGTATTGTTCCTGTGATGGCGTCAAAGCGGTTATCAGAGAATCTGTGATATTACCGAGTTCTAATGCATATAGCAGACGGTATGAATAGCATACTCTAACGATAAGACATCACTCTTGTACTGTACCTCTTATTTGTGCATCATTCCACCTGGTAACCATATTGATTGCATTTGCTTCCCTATTCCTATCTCTGTGTCTAGCTATTGTTGATGCTCACACTTCGGACTAAATCTGTGACTGCCATTTAGGTTCACGTTTAAAAGTTATCTAACCACCGACAATAGTATTTGTTTGCTTATACTTGTGAGTGCGATCTTCCAACACTAGAGGAATATGGCTGTTATTCTTACATTTAATCCATAACCAGGCACGTTCTAAGTGTTATTGCTCAGGAGAGTTGTTGTTTCTCCACCCAGTTTGTGGTAGTTCATACACAAGTGTGAACAAATGCCCGTTCACAACACTGCAGTACTGCAACTCGAACCAGGGACCTTTGGGATGTCAACTGATATCTCATGTTGAATGACTATGCGGAAGCCATTTAGAAACACTCGTAAGCGCCACATCTCAGCTTGACAGACGGATGTCTAACTGGGGCTCGCCCAAATTACCGGTCCCGCTAACATTTGTTCGTGTCTCGCTACGTTCCCATTTGACAGATGGGTATTAGTACCTTTCTTCTCGTGGGGCACTTTGACGTATTGCGGGTTGCAATGTAGGGTCACTGTATCCCAGCTCAAGTGCTTCTAGACGCCCCAGTGTGCGGCTGCCGCCTTCAGGTAAACGCACTGAGATTCAGACATATCATCAAGGTTGATTCCCGGAACAGCAGCAACACTTTGTGACATCCCAATCGAAATTCTTGGCACAGGTAGCATTGTAGATACTGATGAATTGCTCGAGATATGCTAGCGGTCAGAACGAATGATCAGGGGCAACTAAATAGTAACACACGATGGACTGCCTGTTAGTTCTACATCCCGTTGATTCTCGCTCACCTCGGACAAGAGACGATCTTAACCGGCTCTGGTTTTACCTCACGACACGGATAGCCTGCAGTGGACATAATTGCACCATTTCCCTGCTAACTTGAAAAGTTGCTTACTCCATCTCCGTCATTTTCTTTGTGTTATCCGTATTCTATATCCCACATGCAAGTCTCGCTTGGGTACAGTTTCATTCCAGGATGATTACCTACTGACTTGGTGCAATGTGGCATCTTTATTGTACATGCCTAGAACGGATGAGTCACAGCCAACCTACCTTTATTGGGCTTAATTAACTCGGCTGTATTTCGCGATGACCATGTGTTACCCATTACAATGCTGTACTCCTCATGACCTATGCTATGTTATTCTTGCTACCTTCTCAAGTGGAGTCTAGTATGGTGACATACCGAGACGGTGAGCTACGGTATCTTCCTCTTCGTAGTATTATTATTCGGCCGTGATTCACATCACTATGTAAACTCCATGGTATTACTCACCAGACTATGCTATCTACATTCTGCTCCTTGAAATGGATTTGTAGGTTACATAACCGTAGCTGGATCAGCTGCTCAATGCGAAGTAGCACGACGCTTAGAGAGCCGGCGCATCGCAGAATAATGGTTCAGTCCATCCATGAGCTCATTCGTAATTGACTTGCGCGCGGTGTTTCCCAGCGAATTGTGTGCTTGATACGGATCAATGCTAGAGTGGCAAATTATTGTGTATGTTTCCAGTTAGATTGATACGTTTGAATCAAAAGGTTAGCATCGCTTGCCCCCTTACAGTAGACATAAACTGTCAAGTTTGATATTTGGAACACAATGCTCAACCATTGTCCCTCGTGTGACCACATTAGCCTATGCGTTCGAAGAGAAATTTCCCTGGAAATTCTGTGGCAAATGAGCAACGCACATACTTAACCGACTAGCGATTATCACGATGTCGATAGTTCATGTTCCGCTCCGCAGGTTAGTGATGAGAGTGAGCATAGTTATTGTTCCAATTGTCCCTCAACCATACTGATTTTACCGGGGCTTGTGAAAACACAGGTAATAAACGGATGGAAGGCAGACGCTAATAGATGCCTTCCAGAAGTGGCATTGCACATGGCCAGTCTTTTGGATGGACTGAGTAAAAGGTTGAACCTAAAGGGAATGATACGTCAATGTGTTAGTATATTACATCGGAAAGGAATCGGCACATAGCGACAACCGTTTTATCAGCACCGAATGGCTGCACTCGCAACGTAGGATATAAATTGTTAACAAATAACTCATGGCCACAGTACAGCTGAGTACTCGGACATTTGCAAAACAACGAGAACACGGTTTGGAAATTTGCACGTTCGACAGTGGGCAGCGGGACTTAGTTGATGTCACCTGTCAATACCAAAGATTACGCATCAATCGTTCTTTGAGTAGGTGCACATACCTCGAGCAGCAGATGACCGAACCGGTCGGAGACACAGAAAGCCAGAAGTGGACAGTGCATCGCATTCGCATGCGGTGTGATCTCCCCCATCAGCTACTCAAACCAGACTGTACATGTAGAGGGCAACACCTAAGTGCGCGCTATTTCATTATACCAGTAGTTTATTTATCGTTCTAAGTAACATTTGCTTCACTATTGCTATATCGCGTTCCTTCAAATATGGGTGCCCAAGATTTAAGGCTGTCACGTCTGACTGTTGAAGAAAACATCAACAGTTCGTATTGGGTACTTATTGTCATGCCTACGAAAGTGTTTGGTAGCCTAACCTCCAAACGAAATCCATACACGTTTGTCATACCATTGATCATGAGGTCTAATGTGTCTCTATCCAGTTCGTGAGCTCACACTTAAGTTTGGATAAACGCATGTGCATATGTTTTATTCGAACTGCCATTGGACACGGATGACGCCAATCTATGTGTATATGTATACTAAATGAATTCGACGAGGATACTCATATCGCGTTTGTACTGCCAACTTAGTGCACTGGAACGACACTCGCGCAAACCGGAAATAACACTACCAATATATGAAGAAGGTGAGTTTATGACAAACTCATGTTGATTTCAGGTGTTGCGAATCCAAGGCAAATTTGATCGATGCGAATTCCGTGGACTGCTATAAAAGATGGTTTCTCAGGTGCAGGAGAAGGTACTATTGCACGCGGAATAGAAGTATGATGCGTACCCTCCCTTTCGATTTACTAATCCAGACCAATAAGGCGGCGTATGTGGTACGTTTGCTTGCATGCTGAGTAATCGTGCATTTCAGAAGTAGATGTTGTTTGAATTCCCCGGTGTGGATGTGCCTGATGTGAAGGTTGACAAGGTGCCTACCTGTCAATTACTCACTACCTCGTCCATCCTGGTTCCAGGAGACAGTTGCTCCTCGCTGGAGGGGACGGAGTGCACCGTCCTCGTGACGGTGCTAGGCTCAAAGAGTGGTTCATCCTGTGTGGAACGGGTTGCGGTCCATCCACCGCCATGTTTACGTCTAGTATGCATGAGTTCCCAATTAGGATGGAATGCTTCTGTTCTGCTTTTCGAAGGAGTGTGGGCCGGTTCCGTTGATGAAAAGTGTCTCCCATCCAAATGTCATCCGGTCTTATTCCTCCGGGTTTACACCGGATATGGGGTGCGTGGGTGGAACTGTGGGTGGTGCAGCGCAAGCCACTAATGGTCCGCTTCGTAGGCGCACACGTCCTGCGACTGTCCCCATGGAAGTCATAGTGACAGGCAAATCCGGATGCGGACGTCGCCAAATCATGTAGCATATGCAAATTAAGCCTGGCACCCATTGCTAAAACACGACCTTAGTGCATTGGATCAGCCCTAAGGTTGAGCATCAAAGTACGTTATTGGAATGCACCATCTTCCATACGAGGAGAGACTTAAACCATTGGGGGTATTCAGTGGACGTTACCGCCGCTTACGAGGTGACTTGATAATGGTGTAGTTACTTCTGCACGATCCATACCATGTGTGCCGCTCTTTACTGTAACAGCGGTAATACCAACTTGAGAGGTCACGAACTAAAACTGGCAGAACAGTACAGCTGCCTGGATTGCCGCAGGAATTTCTTTTCCATCCACCTGTTTCACTCGTGAATTGTTCTTCCAGTATCGGTTATTTCTGCACTATCACTACTCATATATTAAAAACGTTTGGATGACTTGCTCAATTACACTTTGGTACCTAGTACTACATCTCCATCATACTCTCGGAATATACTTTGGATTTATTTGCTGTTACGTGTTTGTGCTGTGAAACTACACGGATCGCAAGACCACAGCGAAACAAAGGATAAGTTCCTCTTCTAAACATAAATAACTCGCTGCTTTCTATTTTTCGATAACTCGGCAAAACTACCCAACGGGGCATAAATCAATAAACACATTGTATGTTCCTCGACGATGCGAAAAGCTGTTCCCTAGAAGGAAGAGTTCAAATAATGGCACAGACTTTCCATGACATTGCATTAATACTTTTTCAAAAAAACATGGGCGCAATTTCAAATTAGGTAACACAAAGTAATCAGAATCATTCTGCTATTTTTTTCCTGCTATCGAACCAGGATTCTTCACAATCACATGCCAGAAGTTGGGATCGAAAAAAATGGAATGATACGAAAGGGGCTGTTGTCCAAAATGTTATGTGTAGGTGTTACGAACATTTACTCAAACGCCATCGATACAGTTTTCGAAAGCGTTATCTAGGGACTGTGATGTCCTGAGCATATTAATCACGTGTTGGACGGTTAACTGCTTCCTAATCCCAAGCTTAAAATTACAAAGTGTATCGCATGTTCTGATATCACTTGGAAGCTTGTTCCAAATCTTTGAGTAGTGGGTTAGAAAGAAACGTTCTCTGATTCTTGTAGTAAATTTTGGAATCGTGACGTTTACCTCTTTGTTACCGATTGGATATCTGCTGTTACATATATTTGAACACCGTTACCAAGAGCGCGAAGTTGACAATTTATGATTCTGTAAAGAAAACATAAGTTCAGCTACATTATTCGAATCCGAACTGGGTCAAATCCAGGTTTATCACATCGCTCTCTGTATGTCAACTTTGAGGAATATCTACATAGCTTTTTCGTGAAGCGTCTCTGGACCTTCTCAAGAGCGTGCTGGTCAGATTTCCGCAGATTAGACGGTACCATTGAACAGTATTCCATACACGACAATACATATGTTTTGTAAAACCATATGCGAGATTCCGTGAGGTAAAAATGATGGCAGATGTAACCGATGGTCTTCATGATTTTCCTAACTTGAAATTCATAATGTTCAGGAAGGTTAAAAGTGACTGAATATCGCACGCCCAAGTCGCGAACTGCCCTGCATTGCGAGATATATGCGCCTTGTAGTACTAAACTGTCTGGTAGTACTTGGCATATGTATGATAAAATATTACACTTGTCCGCGGCAAATAACATCTGCCACAGTTTTCACCAGGAGTCGAGTGCAGATAGATCATCCTGAATGCGACATACGACTTCCTGCGTATTTGCACGCTTTTTGAACATAGACAACTTTAATGTCATTAGCAAAGATTAAGGTAACACCAATGCTTCCTAACCCGTATAAATTCAGTGTTCATTGTCCATTGTTCAATGTGCAGGATTTACGGAGAATAGGTGGAGGAGCACGATGAAAACTTTGAGGCGTTCCTCCAGCGTTGTGCCATGCAGGAGCTTCGTTTATGAAAGTGGTGCTTAGAGCGAAGGAGGTCACCTTTCACAGCCACCTGCTCACTTGCATGGACTCCGAAAGGAAGGAGGTAATCTTAAACATACCGGCCAAAGAAGATGTAAAAGCTGTGTCGCACCTCAATGTTATGGTTAACTATTTGAACCCATTTACACCGAAACTTGCTGATATGATACAACCCATCCACTGACTGACTTACAAAGATGTCCGATGAGTTTGTCTAGAGGAACAACTGCCAGTGCTTGTCCAGCTAAACAAGGCCAGCACGAAAGTCCCGATACTTGTGTGCTCTGATCCAGCCCTCCCGCTGGTGGTTCAGTGCAATAGTAGTCCAAACGGACTTGGTGCTTTGTTATTGCAAATTGGATAGCCAATTGACTATCGCAGCAGGAGCGTTTCGAGTGCGGAGCAAAACTATGCACAACTCGAGAAGGAAATGCTGGCAGTGGTACATATTATGGAACACTTCAACACCTACACTTTTGGTCGGGCAACCGTAGTGCACAAGGAATATCCACTCCCAGTTGCAGTAATGCAGAAGCCACTCTGTACAGTACCAGGAAGGCTACAGAGGAGAATGATCAGGCTGCAAAAATATTGTAGCGACAACGACACGACAATGAAGTACAATCTTTATTGGCACGATCACAAGCTATGTCATCACACACACACACACACAGGCGTACATTAATGAGTCATGTGTCCTTCCCCCGTTGCACCATCTCTTCTGGCTGTCGCTCGCGACACCTCCATGCACTCTTTGGGGTACGGGAAGAATTATTTTATTTCCTTTTCGCCCCGTAGCTCCGCTTCCACGCGTCCCATTCTGACCGATCCGAAGTCGTTCGATAGCTCGTGCTTTGCTTGAAAGTAGATGTATTGCTGTGCTTGCGTTTGTTCCTTGAGAATTCAATAATGGTTGTTTTATCCGATTTATTACCTTCTCGACAAATGCTCTCTCACCGTTTTGCCTAACGCATGCTTACTACCGGGCGCCGCTCGTTCCCCGTTCTCTTCTCGTTTCGTTAGGCCAGTGTTACTCTGTTTGCTCCCCCTCATTGCGCCCATTTCCCTTTCCTTCCGTTTCCGTTTTAGTTGTCTTTCTATCTTCCGGGAAACCACTGTCTTCCGCCTCCCTACAATATGACATCGAGTTAGTCTACCAACCGAACAATCACACGTACATCGCTGATACGATATCTCGAGCCAATCCCTTGAATTCATGCACTGAATGTTTCCAGTTCGATACCGTTGCGGTTATTGAATACAGTATGCCACCTGGCACAGAAATCGCAGATCTGAAAACGGCTACTGCAGGGGATCCCACGCTACCGAAGTTGACGGGATTAATTAAAAAAGTGTGGCCGCCAGAAAAGCGAGATGTCCCAGAGGGTGTGACAGCGTTTTTCAGCAGTCACGAACAGTTTACCGTGGAGGATAGACTAGCATTCAAGAGAGAAAGGATTGTCGTACCAAAGGCCAGTCAGCGAAGAATACAAGAACTGGTCCACGTCGCGCACGCTGGCGTAAAAGGTTGTGTTCGGTGGGCAAAGAAGCTCTACTATTAGCCCAGCATGAGCAGCATCATCAAAACTTTTGTCAGCAACTGAAATATGTAGAAGTCATCAAGGCCACAAACAAAGAAAAAAATGATGCTGAGAAGTCCAGAACAGGACTTGCCAATAAGCTGCAGTTGAGCTTTGTGCGTAGGATAGCACACAATATCTTATTACTGTCGATTATTCCAGTGATTTTTGAACTGGAGGACTTGAGTAGTCCCACCGCACAGATGGTGATAAACAAATTAAGGTCACACTTCGCACGCTACGACATACCCGACACTGTGATCTCCGATAACGGACCACAGATTACTTGCGCTGAATTCAAAATATTCGCGGCAAACTGGAGGTTGCAGCATTTGAGCTCCAGCCCTTAATACAGCCAAGGGAATGGAAAGGCTGAACCGGCAGTATAGACAGCCAAGATGATTCTACAGTTAGCCTAGGTATCAGGCGAAGATCCTGATATAATTCTATTGGAGAAAAGAAACGTACTTGGTGAATTGGTACCTCACAACACGGCTCAAAGGATATTCGAGAGAAGGACTCGCAACATTCTCCCACTCACCGATGAGCTACGACAACACGGAAGGTTGGATCAAGCCCGTGTACGTAAAGATTTGTGGCGGCGTATTTGCCCTCAAAACTGCTCATGACCTACCGTAACTAAAAGATGCGCGGGTACAGCGTGATCTTGTGGCTTCTAGAAGATGGGAAAATGGGGTTGTTCAGAGCGACCGAGGCTTCTAATCCTGTGAATTTGATGTGCATGGTGTGATCAGGCGACAGAACAGAATGTATTTACGATTTGTCACCAGAGAGAGGCGACTACTAGTCTGTCTTGTACAATGAGTGGATGTAACTACCAAAAACGAGGGGATTTTGGGAGGGTAGAACGAGCAAGGTCAGCTCCTCACGCGCGTCCACCATGGTGGGGCAAACAGACAGCCACACGCTATCACGGTCAAGTCGTGTGCATGCCTCAGTGCGTTAGATCAGGTGATCAATCGAGTGAGTGAGTGAGAGCTTCCAAAACATAACGGTTTGTGCTGTGTAGTTTGTGAACTTCTGGGATGAAAAACCTCAACAAGACTAAAACTAATTGTGCCGGAACCGCGGAATCGAGAATAGAACGGTTATGTGCTGAGCCTGTGTGTTTTCTTTCTTTTGGCATGGCAGAGAGACTCAGGCAGGCAACACTTCATCTCACAGTTCCCCGAGTTCAATAACAGAAAACACAAAACCTTTCGTTTTGTTTCAGAAGATTCTCCTATTTTTCCCTGACAACATAAACTGGGTCTTCAAGAATATATGCACACATACACACACTGATCAACAGTCTCGGCCAAATGTTCGCGAGCCAGTAGCAAGAATAGCCCTTACGAAAGCCGGGTTGGCAGTGGCTGAGTAACCCAAACGTCCTTAAGTGTTTTTCAGCGGTATTCCTTAAAAGGTTTTTCAGGAGTTTGACCAACGTGCTGGTTAGACCAACAGGTCTATACTTCTCAGGGAGCAGTTTGTCAACTCTCTTTAATAACTGGAATACAACAGCGTTTTTTACAGTCGTTAGGTAGAGAATAGCTACGCAGTGACTTCACCAATATCGCGTAAGTGAACAACAAAGCTCATCTGTCAATTCACTCTTGCAGCCTTAGTAGGATTTATCACTCGTGGAAGGTTGAATACCTGAGTCTCCGATATAGAAACTTCCTACAGATAAGCGTCTGCGGGAACATTTGCCTTCAAGCTACTGCGCGGCAATTGGGACCGCCAAACAGATACGCCGGCATATTATTCCCCAAGTATGGAAGCCTTGCCAAGACCAGTGACAACAGCACAGCCGTTAGGATCGAACAACATCGGGATGGACGAGTTCATGTTGCCTTACCATTTAGTGTTACTCTTAATACGCGATTCTTACTTTGTACTCGAAAGTAGTTGAAGACGAACATCAACCTAAATGCCTCCAAGGAACCAGCTTAATCGAACTTCTGTACTGGAAGTGCAATCGGAATGACTTTGTGTTTCAAGGAGTGGCCACTCTGGCTGGTGTTACTGTTGACTTGAAAACTATTCCAAGAAATAATACACAATACTTCTGTAAACAACCGAACTCATGGTTCCGTTTGTTTTTCTTCGTAATACTAATATATACCTTTAGGTACATCGAGAAGCAACCCCCTTGACGAGGTTTGGTCACATAAATGGGCCAAAAATGACCCGGAATAAACAAATTAGATACTCGGGAGCGTCAAAATGGATAGTATACGCTAACCACAGCTGGCAGAGACAGTTTTTCTATGATCCATCGTAGAAATACACCACTGGCAATTACAGACCTCATTTTTCCTTGGTACAGACACTCTCGAACGAATCGGAATGGCTCTGCATATTTCAGCCCATGTTGGCAGATTATTCCTTAAAGACTTGTCTTCAGAGAAGGTAACAAAGCACAGCTCATGGCGGTCAACAAATTTGTCAGAAGAATTGTCAAAATAAGGGCGATAATGCACACGAAAATAGAGTACATAAAATACCTAATATAAAGGGTGGTAAGAAGATTGCTACCCATTAAGTGAAAAATGCAATTTAATAAAAAGGTATAACATTTTCACCAAAATGTAAAACAATGCTGTGCCGACATGTGATGCAATTGATAAAGATTCGTGTTTAAGCTACAGAAGTTTGGGAACTTTTACGCGGAATACGTTCATCGACGCATAGTTCAGATATCTGGATGGAGCTACGGGCGATCAAAAATTCCAACGAATTTTTTCTTAAATAAGTGGAAGATGGACAAACATAGATAAATGTAATCTAACCAAAGATGAAGGGAAGTACTACAAAGTAAAAAGCTAAATAATACGGACAGTGAAAGAATGTGATTCCAACTTCAGAGTAAATTTGCATCAGACAGTTAACCATGAAGGTAGTATGCACGTATACTTGGGAACATTAGAGCAACACGCAACAAGTGGGTGACAGAACCAAGCAGTATGGGGAAAGGATGAAATCTATCCGCGACAATAAGTTATTATTAAAGTAAATAGTGGGGATTTCTGTGTTAATTGTGCATACAATATTCAATGCTTGATTGTTGTTATTCTTGTGCACCAAGGCAAATTTTTTAGGGGATAAACAGCAAGATGATTTAAAGCAATGGAATTTCCTTTGTGATAAAATCGGAGTTCAAGCCAGTCCGACTAATAAAATGTGCAACACTAGACATCCAACCTCGAATCATTATGGGTAGTCCCGATTAATGCGAGTGAAATTGAGATCAATAGATGATGTCGAAAGGGTGCTTGTGTAGGCATACTGCCTGCAAAGTGAAAACAGTGGAATACCCATATCTCCGGATGTTCCATGGAGCGAACGCCAGTGGGACAAAAATAATTCAAACCAGCACCACCCGGAGAGTAGCAAGAGAATTATTTTCTTTCATGGCCTGTCCGAGGTATCGACAACCAAAGACGAAGAAGTGCATGCACATGACCTGGAACAATTGCGTTACATCCGTGAAGCTCTCTGTGCAAGCAACGTCATACTTCAGTCGATTACACGGTTACCTGTGTAGCCAAACTACAGAGGCAGTGGCCCGAGGAGACCGAAACTAACGGTGCAATCACAACAGACGGCCGTGAATTTAATCCGTAGCTGGCAGTTACTACGCAACACACCTCCCTCGAAACTAGGGTTGAAGACAGCAGTTAGAGAGCCGCAACCACTCACTGTTCTCGCGAAAATGACAACACCCGCTACTCAATATAACCACAATAGCGATTCAGAAACCTGTACACTAAGATTCGTAGATATCGAGAAGGCTGCCGATGGATTACATACCCCAGGTGCAAGTGAGACCAAAAACAGATTTCATTTTTATCGAGATTTGGCAGTTCACACAAAAAACCATTAGGTACCGATTTCTCACCGGTCGGTACAAATCCACATCAAGCCGTTACGAGCGAAAGTTGGGTTACGGTTGCCTCTAATGGTACAACCTTCGATGCTGATTGTATAACCCAGTTAATTTCGTACTTCTGTTCATTCCACGCGTCATTCGCTGAGCCGGGCGACTGTAGATCCCAGTCAACCGTTGCTGCTAAGCTGCGCAGCTTATAATAGTCCGTAATAGTGCGTTGAGTCTCTCTTTCTTTAGCAACAATACCGGCATAACATACATAACCAAATGTTAGGACTGAATGGTTGCTACGGCCCACTGGAGGATCGTATGCTACTGACTCAACAATCAGCTCTTCATTAGTCAGGATGAAGTCCAGGATTGAGGGTTTGTTTGAAACCGCGGTGTCTGGTTGTTTGATGCACATGGTTATACAAAACTGCCAAATCCATGAATTCAAGGAGCTTCGCTTTAAATGATGGCCCATTAGGGGACATTGATTCTAGTGTAGGAACGTTAAAGTCGCGCATCATAAGATAGTGAGAGTAATATTGTGAAACAGCATAGCTTAGAGCGTTTAACAGAATGTCATCGTTGTCTGCTGACGAGTTTGGAGGCCTATAGATAACTGTTAAGAGGCAAAAATCACGCGTCTTTTTCTGTGATCCAACATCTCGACCTACCTGCAGTCGGCAAAAATAGTGCGTCGGGAATAACAAGGGAATTTTCGGTAAGAGCCTCACATTTCAAGTAATCTCGACAGTAGAGGTCAACACTGCCACCACGAGATTGACGAGCATTTCAAGATGCGAGTGAAACCTCTCGAGGCACTACGCCGCACAGAAGCAGCTCCCCGGGAGACGGTTCCATGAATGACCGTATTACTTCACTTGTTTTTTCTTACCCTACTTCACCCTGCATTGAATCTGTTGTGCTCCAGGTTCCTAGTTACTTTACCTCTACCGTCCTACCGTCTTACCGATATTTCCTATTAAATTATTCCTTGGACCATAGCCTCGCTCTTAGTTGTGGTGCATTTCTTCTAAATCTCTACACCAAGAATCGGATAACTATTGTACACTTTTTTAATCACCCTTTGTTTGTTATTTCCTACAAAACTACGAGCCACTGAATAAGTCCGGACTGCGGTGAATAGGCGCTTATTTCTTTGTCTACTTATCCGTTGAATTCTCCCTTCTCAAAATTACCTTTGCCGTTCATAATCACGCACGCCCTAACCTTCCACCTATAAGTGAAGGCTGAAAGGAATGCAACTGAGCTCACCTAGCATCTTAACCATCCGTCAGCCCAAAGCACCACTTGATTAGTTTGAATCCATAACTAAACCAAGGAATGTGTAGACACTACGCTATGCCTTAAATCCCTACGATGTGAGTACTGCCTATATTATTTTGATAAAGCAACGTGTTTGATGATCCACTGGAGTTAACTTATTTTCGCAACTCCCTAACTTGCTGCTAACAAATAGTTCCAACTGTATTACTCCAGTCTATTAAGTAAGATTGTGTATTACTCAGCAGATTTTGATTGGTGAACCTAACTGTTTCATCCTTTTCATACTCCCTCCCCCACCCCCAACGAACCGCCGCCATCATGGCACCACCAAGCTGCTCCGCAAACAACCAAATGAACATGCTCGCGAACTGGTAGCATCCGGCGACAAAAGCGCCAAATGAAAATATTCACAGTAACATCTCTATTGCGACCCCTGTAAAAACCCAAACAATGGAGAGCCTAACATGCCTGAGCAAGTTTCAAGGTAAATATGCTCCGTCTCTTTGTGGTCTGGGTTAACGGTACCACGAGAAACATACCTTATTAATGACTGACATCTCACTCAGTTCAGTCTCTTGATCAGCTATGTGGTTTGAAAGCCAAGTTGCAGCAACTGCTTTGAGGTCCCAAATTGTTGTTTCATGTCGATGGCGCAGTTCCGAGAGTTTAGGATACAGCCCCTGAGTGTTGGTGTTGAAGCATTGTATTTATTGACTCGTTGGGAGGTCGGTTCCTTGTGAGCGACCGGCGCAAATAGTGCCGGTTTGCTGCAAATTTTTTGAAATGGTCGTTTGCACGGTCGACTGAACTGAGATAGGTACAACTGAGACTGGCTCATCTGCATCTGAAGTCTGTACTAATTGAAGGAATGGTACTTCTGGTGGCCCACGTTTCCTGTTGTCATGCCATGCTTGGATCGCCATTGATACCATTTCGGGTGCAGCCAAGGTAACTTTCAAAATTCGTGGCCCGCTGCCTTGGTAGTTTGTGCAGACAATTAGACGGGTGACGTCAAAAGTCATGACGTTTTGCATGTCGTAGAGCTCTGTGATGTACCTACATTCTTCGATGTCGTGCTTCTGTCGTTCACTGCTATCGTCATGCTTCAATTCTGAAACACTATGAACCAGTACCAAGTTATTCATCTCATTTTGACGCGACGAACTAAGGTTGGATTTCGGCTTTTGTCTTCCTGCCCATGACCTGTCTGGAAAAATGCGGGCACTGACAGAATAGTTTACTAGAATGTGGCTTGCTAACAGAACATCTTCCAGGTCGCGTGTGTTGTTGTACGTCACTCGCAGTGAGCGAGGTTCCCCTACGTGTGGAGATGATGGATTTCGTGAAAGGCTTGTAAGACTAGTTGGGAGAACTTTCAGTCCGAGTGGGCAGATTATTTCAGCCCAGCGGTTTTGTTCCTCGGCTTGTCTACCTTTCAGCGATGCACTTGTGGGTTCTGGGACATGTCACTGTCAACGCCTATAGTAATTGTTTCTTCTGTCCTTCTTGGTGAGCGTAGCTTTGTCGAGTGGGAGTGTCTGGCTTGTCTTCCGTAGACGACAGGCCAAGACTAAAGCAAGATATTTTACGTGCAACGCCATTAGTTGCACTATCTGTAAGAGTCAATTGTTGTTGCCCAGCTACTGACGGAGGTGCAATTTATGCGTAACTCTGCATGCTTTGGAGCATTACGTGAGACTTGGAAAACCGTTCAACCGGCTAGTTTTCACTGCTGTTTACCACTAATGGAATTTGCCTTTCGCTGGACTGTGTAGCATTGTTTCTAGAGAGATTTTGCCTTTTAACAGGTCTGGAATTCGGACTACGTAATACATTAATTTGCAACTCGAGTTCTCAGATTTTCCATCGCAATAACGCGATCAGTTATTTTTGCTATGT
Organism: Dicrocoelium dendriticum; assembly: GCA_944474145.2. Lineage (NCBI taxonomy): Eukaryota > Metazoa > Platyhelminthes > Trematoda > Plagiorchiida > Dicrocoeliidae > Dicrocoelium > Dicrocoelium dendriticum. Next base: position 30,640 of record CALYDF020000172.1, read on the forward strand.
CGACGTAACAGTCAACGTCTGACACCTTATCGTAAGCGCTGAACAATCTTAAGTATCGGACTAGCTGAAGATAAGTCAGAACCACAAGCTTTCTCTCGATACGCTGTTACCTCCGTCCCGTGTACTGTTCACATTTGTTGCGACGTAGGAATTGGCACAGAACGAACACGTGCTTTTCGAGGGGATTTCTGTTCCCCGATTGTCTGAGCTATGATTGGCTTTGTGTTTGTTGCTCACTTTATTCCGAGTCGACAAACTTCTCCTGCCCGTGGATCGATGGTCGGTATGCCCTTTTAGGTTGCGCTGGTCACGCCGTTTGCGCTGCCTCGGTTGTCTATTCCGGTCAGCAGGTTTGGTAGTGGTGCGTCACTAGGCATACGGGTAGCCAAAATCACACAGGGTTTGTGCAGTGAAATGCATGTGGTAACGTGAGATGACAAAAAATCCTGTAGCTATGGTACACAGTGGTGAACAGTACTAAGTTATGTATTGTCCGACAGCCTTAAAGAAGATCTGTCGAATGATATCTGATGTACTGACGTAACTCAAATGAGCAAAGTTACTCACGTTGGCATTAGTGAATAGACTTCGGAAGAATTCGTTTGTAGTGTACCAGCGGGTTGTTGTACTTGCTTCAGAAATATACACTCCGTTGCATAGAAGTCGGTGATCCGAATCGATTGAGCGTACTTCCAAAAAGGTGGCACAAGAATGTGAGGGGATAAGTGCAATAAAACACAGAGCACGGGATTGCACGATTAGCACGCACACGCTGACAAGCTTTGTAGACTAGGATTGTAGACGTAGCCTCAATGTTGCTCAGCAGTGAGCCGAAACAAGCACTGCAGTCTGTATTCCCGATCAGCGATAAACTGGAGGCAGCGGTGAGACTAACAGCAGCGGCCAGCGCGTCCTTGTCAGTGCTGAGTGTTGGGTTGATTTGATGTACATTCTCTGCCCCGGATCTGTCCGTAAGCCCTCCTCAGTGTGCTTGGATGAGGATAGCCCTACACGCATCCGAAAGCTCCACGCCGTCCATTTTATTCATGCTACTATGAATCAGCTTAGACTTTGTGACGTTTAATCGTAACCATCTTCTAACGATCTCGACGTTAGCCAAGTCGATCTCATGACCTGAACCTACCGCATGCATCGCCACTACCGAATCCCTTGGTAGAGCCCTGTGTTCAAGTTCCTTCCTCGATAGCCGTGCTATTCACCACTTATGTTCTGCTATCCTCCTGCTTAGTTCTCTTGCCGTTTGGCATACGTACATGTGAGCGCAGTCTTTGCAACTAATTTTGTTCACTCATTTAATGGTTCTGTTTGCGTGCAGTGGGTCCTGCAAGTGCACCAAGGTCAATGAACAATGAACAATAAATTTGTACGGGTTAAGAAGTGTTGCTTTACAAGTCCCGTTGGATAGTTGATGGGGATATCAACATAACAATAATGATGATAAGGATAGTAAAATAGTTAATACTTTAGATATGAAAATGAGGACTTACCGTTTGCTCCACTGTAGTCTTGCGATCCTCATAGATTCACAGCACCCAGTTAACAACAAACAATTCCGTGGTGTACTCCAGGTGTAGAATGGAGACAGAGTGTTAAGTAACAAAGTGTAAGTGGATGAGTGCATCGTCCAACAGTCTTTTAACTACTGTTAGTGTCGGTGCAGAGACGACCGATTCTGGGAGAGCATTCCACGGGTGACAGACACAAATGGAAAAGAAATTTCTCCGGCACTCCAGATGACTGTATTGTTCTGCGAGTTTTAATGAGTGGCCCCTCAGGTTTGTATTGCAGCTGAGTTGCATTAAATGGCGGCACACATGATGTGGGTCTCGCAGAATCAAGTATGCCATAATCAGGTCGCCTCGTAGTCTGCGATAGATTCCGTTGAACGCACCCAACATGGTCGGCGTTCGCCTGGATCCTGCACCAGATCTTGATGTCGTCGGCAAACATAAAGAAGTTTGAAGCGATTCCTTGTGCACGATCATAAATAAACACCAAAAACAAATATGGACCTAGAACTGAGCCTTGCGACACGTCCCACTCAACTTGTATGGGGATCAATAAAGAGCTCCGAACTCTGACCACTATTTGCAGTTGAAATAGGAAGTTGGCCATCCAGCTTAAAAGAGGGTCGCCGATCCCGTAATGCTGGAGCTTGGAGTGTAGTATCCGATGGTCTAGAAGATCGAAACCCTTGGAAAAATCCAGGAAGATCACTTCAACACCTTCTCCAGCGTCAGGTGCCTCAGTTCAACTACTACATGCGATTAGTGAATTCGTTGTACATAACCGCTGTCGACGGAAACCGTGCTGCTCAGACGTGATGATGTTATAGTTTTCCAAATAGCACACCAGGGCATCCACAACTATGGATTCTATGACCTTGGTGAGTATAAGAAGAAGGGATACTAGGCGGTAGTTGGAGTGGTCAGTTCTGCTTCCACTTTTGTGAATCGGGGTTATTATTCCAAACTTCCACATGGCAGGAACTTGGTTCTGGTCTAAGCAGCGCTGGAAAAACTGAGCTAAATGTCCTGCCAGTTGGCATCCTGCTGCTTCCAGTGCCTCTGGACGAATGGTGTCGACACCCGGCGAGCTGTGTTTGCGTAGAGAAGTCAGCTTTTGCAATACAGCCTCTGCGGTAAAATTGATGTGGGTTAACCCTGGTGTGCAGAATACAAAGCTTGGTAGATCGCTTGGTGGCAAGACCCTTTGAAACGCGGGGCCCATTGCATCTGCAGAGCGTTTGCAGCTTCCATAGATGTTCTTGTTAGGCCATCAGCCGTCTTGAGTGGTGGAAATCCTTGCCTCACGATTCGTAGGACATTAACGTGCTTGTATAACAGTTTGTCATCAATAACAACATCAACAACAGCAGTACATCAGCCATTTGAACTGATGCTTCGCTGCCATACAACCATGATGAGCTATGAAATAAAGAATAAGAAGAGGGAGAGAAGGGGGACTTACCTGAAAACCGTAATGCCCTAACCAAACATTCAGGGTCAAGGCGTCTACAAGTAACAATGAACAATGATATATAACGGGTAAAAAAGCAGGTGCTTGACATGTCCCGTAGGGTGTTTGGCGTGAGAAAAGATAGATCAAGAGTAATGGAATCGTCGGTTCAGGCGATTACAGATGTAACTGCACTGCTGTTTGAAATTGTAATGTACGCACACAAAGCCATAAGGAGAGTGGTTATTAGTCACGTAATAGGCGAGAAAAATAAAAAAAAGATAGCAAGGACAACGCTTACTCGTGTCGACAGGATACAGAAATCCAGTTTCTGTAGTAGCAGTGTTTATCAAATTTCGTGCAAAGCGTTTGGAGTAACTCATTCTCAAGTAGGGTTATGGCACTATCCCTTGTCTCATGTGCATTAGTGCCAGCATCTGGTGGTCATGGGCTATAGCACGCAGTGTAAATGTGACAGGGTATCGTCAAGGTGTTTTTTGAAAAGGGATAGGGTGGGAGCATTAATTACATGTTCCGGAAGGGCGTTCCGAGGTTGTAACACTCGAAGGTAGAAATATTTTCGCCGACATTCCAGGCGGCTATACTGCGTGACCAGTTTAAACTGATGATTGCGTATCAGAAGGGAATGGCATGGGTTGTTAAGGTTTCTTAGCATCTGGTACACCATTATGAGATCGCCCCTTAGACGCCGATAACGTCCACAGTGTATTTTGAGAGTCTTCAGCCTGAGTGGGTAGGGAAGGCTGGTCAAACCTCTGACGCTCTTCGTTGCCCTACGTTGTGCAGTATCGAGCGCGGTGAGATGGTACTTGAACGAGGGTTTCCACGCTTGAATAGCGTATTCCGCGTGCGGCCTCACGTACGCACTAAGCATTTTTGGAAAGACTGAAGGGTCAAACTTCCCGAAGGCTCTGCGAAGAAGGCCGAGGTACTGGGTCACTTTTTAGCTGCCTTTTCAGCCTGCCTCAAACAACCGAGGTCATCTTGAACTATCACGCCGAGATCACACTCGTGAGAAGCCCGCTGTAGAATTTGTTGTCCTAGGCGGTAGTTGTGCACAATCTTGTGCGGTATGCTGAGAAATTTGCACTTGGTGATGTTGAAATGCAGCATGTTCTCGATGGAGCATGTGTACGCTTTGTCCAGGTCCTCCTGTAAGACTGTGTGATCCTCCACTGCAGTTATAGTGCGCCATACCTTTAGGTTATCAGCAAATAGCAAACAGTTAGAAGATAGCACGCTCGTGAGATCATTTATGAAGACCAGGAACAGGCAGGGTCCAAGTACCGAGCCTTGAGGTAAGTCGCACTGAACTTCGATGGATTCTGATAGGTTGCTCCCTCACATTCAGGTGACGTTGCACGAGAAAGTCTCCTATCCAGCCCAGAACAGGATCGCCGATTCCATATTTCTGGAGTTAATTGTTCACTTGTTCTCCGAGCTTGGCGCTTTTCTCGCAAACGTTTCACCACCATGCGAAGTGGCATCCTCAGTGCAGTGATATGTAGCGTACAAGCTTACTAAATGAATCCTCCCTCCATGATCGACCTGCAGGTGACTTTGAACGTGGCAGTGTCGATTTTAGCTCCCGTGACCTCTACCCACTTCCCCAAGGTTAAAGTCGGCGCCCGAGTTGTTCTGCCTCAAACCGCGTGACAAAAGGTTCTTTATTTCTTTCTGTCATAGTGGTTCGTATATTGAATCGATGTCCACACGCATGTTGATTGAATGTTTGGTTGTGAATCAAGCTTCCAAGAATTCTCTCTCTTTTCTTGTTTCACCCCGTGCCAGGACTTCTGTTTTGCTCCAATCGAAGCTATGTCCTTCTTCATCTACATGCATTGAAACTAGCGACGATGCATAATGCTTTATACAGGCTCTCTTATGTTCTTGTATCCTTGTTACCAATTTTCTTCCCGTTTGGCCAACATAATAAGTTTCGCAATCTCGGCAAGGTATTTTGTATACCACATTGCGCTGTTCATGTGCTCGTAGTTTTTGTTTTTGTTTTGAAAGGGTTTTTCTCAACGTGGCAGTTGGTTTGTGTGCTACGATGAGATGATGCTGTTTGAATAGTCTGGCTGCCATTTCCCATATGTTCTTCATATAAGGCAGAACAACCCGTTTCTCCGTTGTCGTTGTTGTTGTGTTTGTTGTTGCCGCTGCTGCTGTTGTTGTTGTTGTTGTCGGCTGTATGTTGACGTTGTTGTGATACAGACACCTTCGGATGAAGTTTCGTGGGTATCCGTTGAGTTGGAAACATTTAAGTAGGTGTTTTTCTTCCTTTTGCTTTGCTTCTGTGGTACTACAGTGTGTTTGCACTCTGCGAAACAGTGTTCGCACACAGCTTACTTTGTGGCACAAAGTATCTTCTTCCACTGGTACAGAAACTGGGCCAGTAAAATAGAAATGGAATCACTTTTCTATTCTGATCTGCCATCCTTGTAATGCTGTCCTAAACCCATTTGCTTTATCTCTACCTTGTCCAATGGAGACTGTTAGTTACACCTACGGGACTTTTGTATCACATAAACACAAGGGAAGCGTACGTTAGTGAACGAAGTTAGTTCTCACTCAAAAAGTTTTAACTTCAACTGTCGCCCACGTACTCTTTGTCTGCCAACACTTAATTTCCTTTTCCCAACATTTAAGGCGTTAGCTACTTTGCCACTGATTAAATGTCGTTTCACTGCCTCATCTTTAACACTGCTTAAGTAGTTGACACGTACATTTCACAATTTTGTACTTTCACTCTTTCCACCCTACGAGATTTGTTAAGCATCTACACTCTACCGGTGACTAGTCATTATTCTTGTTCAGTATATATCGGCAACCTATAAATCAATCCTCAAGGAGTGTCATCTGATCAAATCAAGTCTCATGCAATCAACATAACCTTTATGCACACGACTGGGCACAACATTTCCTGCGTTTTCTAGAGTAACGCTGCGGGTGCCCTTAGGCATGCCATTAAGCTAAAATTACAAGCAAAAGGTGAAAAGTAACCAATGCATATGTGTCACTTACCTAAGCAACAAGTTCATGGCTTCTCTAGAATCCATAGTAAAGCGTAAAAGTGCGCTTTTCTCCACCGAGTTAATGGTAGCACCATATAGTGTAGCAAGTGTTGAGTCAGAGAATTGGGTTTAATTCGGAAGCTGTCTCGACAGTTCGCACAGACCGAATAGACAATTGGGCATTAAAAATATCGGAGGTTTGGCTTCCATGTTGGTATACCCATATCAGCTACTTGAATGTACCACAAAGGATCTTACGCAATGGGCTTCACCATCACTTTGTCCCCAGACAAGCCACAAAGATTATCCTTTGGATCCAGGAAGAAGAGGTTTCTCACAATCCACCCATACTGGTTACGTGTAGTCTGACATTTTGCGCAAATCATAAATAGCTACCTGTAGCGTTTTCAACGTCTCTTCTATTTTCTCTGGATGAGGACTGTGTTTGTCAATATGAAGAGGTGGGAATCCCCTACATTGGGAAATGTGAAGATATTTAGCCGGTCTGTGAACAAAATCCAGCCGATGCGAAGTGCGTGGCTTGCACCACAAGAAAGTGACAAACACCTCCCAAACACAGGAGTGTTGGTCGCAACGAGACTGGACCTTAACGTGGTGCGACCGTTTGCTACCTCACTGACCCATTGAGCTATACTGGGTGATACCTCCGGGCACCTTGAGAGCTACTCCTACCAGGTTGGTCAAAGGTGAGAGGTCAGACAAACTCAATCTCCTTGTCCTCCAGGTTGGGGGTTTGACATGGGATGGCATCCATTTCAGTAAAACTAAATCACTGCCAACTCCCCGCTGCCTTACGCACAAGCTTTTGAACTAAACGCTTTGGATGAGGTCCCTACTCGTCCTCCTGTCTAGGTTTGAGCGCCCTGGCAGTTTCTCAGCTCACATACGACCATGACATTTTCTTCAAACATAAACTTCATCCTGCATCGGCCGTCGCGTAGATTATCAAGGGTCATCTTATCTGCTGCATACAGCAGGGCGGATAAGCAAAAACATGCTACTGCTGGCGCCTCCCTTCTTTCTTTTCCACCTTTTTCTCTTACTCCTATCCCGACCCCCACCACTAACCTTTCTTCTATAATTCCCAGCTTAATTTTCAACAACCGAAGTGCCATTGGAGTAGAACCATCTGCATCCACCATCCCACCGCACCTATCGGACGCCTATCGGCAAAGTCCCTTATAAGGCCACGCTAACCCGTTTCCATGGCGACATTCAACGTTCGCACTCTAAGACAAACAGGTCAACAGGCTGCACTCGCACACACCTTGGACATACTGGGTATTGATATGTGCTGTGTGTCCAAAACTAGGATCAATAACCCTAATGGGGTTGTTGAATTAAATGCACCCCGCTTATCCTCTCGTTATTGGTTGCACGCATCCGGAGACGCCGATGCGGCACTCACGGGTCAAGATGGTGTAGGTATCATTCTAAGCTCCAACGCTGTGCTATAGTTGGTCGATTGGATTCCGGTGGACGGCCGTTTAGGTGCAGCCCGTTTGACGACATCAGCTAAGGTGGATTCAAGAAGTAATCCGAAACGCTGTTTGTTTGTGATTTCTGCTTATGCTCCTACCGACTGCAGTTCTAATGCTGTCCAGGACACATTCTATGACGAACTGAACGCTCTATTATGCAGTGCTAATAGTTCAGATATTATAGTACTTGCAGGGGATATGAACTCACAAGTAGGGCGTCTGAGCTCTTCTGAAGCTCAGGTGGGTGGTAATTATGGACTTAACCCTGAAGGGACTGACAACGGCGAGCGATTTCTGCAACTCTGTGCGGAGCACCAGTAGTTTCTTAGTAGCACTGCTTTTAGACACAGTGGGCGCTGGAATGCCACTTGGCGTCCACCTGTAGCTTGCCAGCGATTGACCCAAATTGACCACGTAGCTATAAGTTACATGTGGCGTGGTTCCATCTTGGATTGCCGCTAGTACTGGAATACCTGCGTCGAATCTGATCATGCCTACGTACGAAGTCTTTTCTCCATGAACATTACCGGGAGGCGCACCAAGCGTCTCTTCCAATTGGCAAATGAGAAATTCTCTCAGCCCTCGGGGAGGCAAGCCTATCAAGACGCACTGCGAACCGAACTTTCGCTGTCTTATCCTAATGACACCGAGCTTCAGTGGAATAGGATCTAGGCTGCCATGCACGAAGCAGGAGCATCTGCTTGTGGCACTATCCATTGTCACAGCACCAGTCACTGGATATCCGAGAGATCGGTGAACCTGTTGGAATCTAGAAGACACCTCCCGGCTGGCTTTGAACATAATGTGTCCAGACGGGCTATCAGTCAAGAACTAAAGCAGAGTCTACGTGCTAACAAGGAAGCCTGGTGGACCAGTCGCGCTCAAGAAATGGAGGAGGCAGGAGCAGTAGGCAATTACCGCAAACTGTTCCAGCTAATCCGAACCAATGGTCCCAGAAAACCAGGCGTCAGTGAGACAATCAGCGCCGGTGCGCTGATACACAATAAGGAGCGCCGTATGGCTCGTTGCCCTGAGTCCCCGGACTGAAGCTACGCTGGTTGATTGGATTCCAATCAGGAGCCGAATGTGTGTGGACCGCTTGGCTGGTTCGTTCAAAACTTCGAAGTCGCGCGGGACTAACAGGTGTCTATTCGTTATCGCTGCCTATGCACCGACAAACTGTAGCGATGACTCCGTAAAAGACGACTTCTATCGTCAACTGAACGTGCTACTTTGCCACAGAAGAAGCTCGGACACTGTTGTCCTGGCCGGGGATCTGAACGCTCAAGTTGGAAAATTATCCACAGATGAGCTGCAACTGAGCGGCCAACGTGGTACAGGCTACCGTAATGATAACGGTGAGCTGTTACTTCATTTGTGTGAGGATGCTCGCTTATTTCTTGCGAGCACTAATTTGCGACGCAGCACCCGCCGGAGGGTGACATGGCTCCCACCAGCCTCGAACCAGCTATGGACGCAAATCGATCACATTGCAATAAGTTACCGATGGAGAGGCTGCGTCCAGAACTGTCGCTCGATTTGGAGCACAGGTGTTGACACCGATCATGCACTTGTATGTGCTGACCTGCGGATGCGCTTTGGCGGACGCCCGCGACAATGTTGTGAGCGCATTGACACCGGCAGACTGGTGAATCCAGCTGTTCTGAACGCCTATCAAATTACGCTGTCATCCGAGTTGGATAAACGCTCACTGGATGCAATTGAAGCTCACTGGTCTCATATGCAACAGGCCTTACTAGCAGCAGGCAAATCCTCATGTGGTAAGTCTAACCACCAACATGGACATTGGGTCTCTTCACAGTCTTTGGAACTTATAGATGCTCGCCGACATATTCCGGCTGGAAGCGAACACAATGAAACTCGCAAAGAGCTCCGGGCAAAACTCCGTGTTAGCAAGAAGAGAGACCGTGAATTCTGGTGGTCTCACCGTGCATCAGAGATGGAAATGGCTGCTGCCCTTGGTAACCATCGTGAGTTATTCCGTCTTATACGGGAAACGGGCAGCAGGAGACCTGGTGTTTGTGAAATTATACGTGATGAGAGTGGACAGCCTATCCACAATTTATCAAAACGCCTGGAACGTTGGGCTGAGCACTTTAAAGGCAATTTAATCGGTCGGAATTGTTAGATTTCTCGCCGACCACTGATCGCCCTGCTCCGTGGGCTGTTCCTTTGGATCCACCCTCTCGCTCAGAAGTCGAACATAAGATCAAACTGTTGAAGTTAAAGAAAGCCGCGGGACCTGATGACCTTCCTCCAGCCCTTTTCAAATTCGGAAGACCTGCTCTTGTGAATGATTTACACGTGTTACTAGTGAGACTGTGGGGGCAGGAAACTGTCCCAACCGATTGGAGCCGCTCGATCATAGTCCCAATTTTCAAAGGAGGCTCACCATCGGAATGCGGCAGCCATAGAGGAATCAGTCTGATCTCCATCGCCTCCAAATTACTTGCCTCTGTCATCCTTCACCGACTGACTGGCACTCATGAGTGCCAGATTCGTGAACAGCAAGCTGGATTTCATCGATGTCGTAGCAGCATTGACCACATCTTCACCTTGCGTCAGTTGTTGGAGCACCGTCACATATATTGGCGGCCCACCGTTGTCGTGTTCCTCGATATCAAAGATGCATTCGATTCGGTGGATAGACATGCACTTTGGGACTGTCTACTCAGGAAAGGTGTACCTGAGAAATATGTGAATATTATCCGAGCATTATATGCTCGTAGCTAGGACAGAGTGAGGGCTTACGGCAAGCTGTCGTCGCCCTTTAATATCTCCAGCGGTCTCAGACAAGGATGCCTGCTGTCACCTTTCCTCTTCAACTTCGCTGTTGACGAAGTCATGGAAATCGCGTTTACAAGACACAACTTATAAGGTGTGGATCTGCTCCCAGGAGAACGACTTCTTGATTTAGAGTATGCTGATAATATTGCCCTAGTCTGTGACAGCTCACAAACGTGCCAAGCGGCACTGGCCAGATTAGCACTAGCTGTCCGTCACTTCAGGCATTGCTTCGCACCCTCGAAGTGCAAAGCGTTCCTCCAAGGTTGGTCTGGATCGCCTCCTACGCTGACCCTTGGTGGCCATAAGCTAGAAGTCGTTCAAAAATTCAACTACCTGTGAAGTTGTATCAGCGCCCGTGGGATTGAAGATGAAATCACGAACCGTGTAGCAAAAGCTCGGGACGCTTTTGCTAACCTTCGCCACTTAGGGCGCCGACTAGACATCACTCTTGCCCTGACGGGTAGAGTGTACAACGCAGCGGTACCTTCGACCCTACTGTACGGTTGTGAAACCTGGCCGCTTAAAGCAGCGGACCTGAAGAGGCTAGTTACGTTCGACCACCGGTGCCTTCGAAATTTAGCTCACATTTGGTGGGAACACCGCGTGAGCAACGAGCCTGTTCGACGCCTTGTTTACGGCCTAGGAAAAGGAAACGCACCGCTCAGCACCGTCATTTCACGCACCAGGCTCCGATGGCTCGGTCACGTGTTACGCAAGCCAGCCCACCGACTCCCGCGACGTGTGTTGTTTGCTCACCGGGGATGTGTGTGGAAGAAGAGGAGGGTTGGCCAAGCGATGACTTGGTCGAGAGGAATGAAGGCCCTCACTTCTGAGCTGGCCTCGGTTGGAACGTCGCGGCTCCCTAGTTGGGGTCCGAAAGAGGATGAACACTTTTGGCTGGATACACTTGCTGATATGGCTAGGAGCCGACCTCAGTGGCGTTCGTGCTGTGAGTTTCTTCGTCCCACCCCAGCCCTCTTAGCCTCCCCCTCCAACCACGATCTCATTATTTAACCTTACATAATTTTGCCTAGTAATTTTTTGGTGCACAGTAGCCGGCTGTTAGTTTACCGGAACGATGCCCATCCGTTACCGGTAGCTCAGACGGCTTGTACCAGTTGCATTTCTTTCTGTGTATTGCGGCACAGTAGCTGAGGTGTTCCCTACCTCTAGCTAACGTGTATGATGATGATGATGGCTGGTTGGGCTAAACACTTTCAAGATCAGTTCAGCTGGCCCCCTGCTCCCGGACCTCTTCCTACTCATGGAAGGTTAATTTAGAGTCTCCGTCGGAGGCCGAGGTCCGAAACGCGATCACAGCCTTCGATCGTCTTCGTGCTGCTGGCCCGGATTCCCTCCCACCTGCACTATTTACGGATGGTGGTGAGGTCATCTGCAAAGCACTAACCTCCCTATTCGAACGTATCTGGAAGGATGAGAGTGTTTCGACTGCTTGGAGCGAATCGATAACAGTGGTAATATACAAGAATGGCAGTCGCAGAGACTGCTCTAACCACAGGGGTATTAGCCCAACGCCAGTTGTGACAAAATTACTGACCTCGATTCTCGTTCGTCGCCTCACTGCGGAACGGGATGCTCGGATTAGGGAAGAGCAGACCGATTTGCGCCCAAGACGTGGCTGTATAGATCATATATTCACTTTGCGGCAGGTGCAATGGCAGCGCCACGCATACCGCAGACCGATAATAGCTGTGTTCCTTGATTTCAAGAGTGCGTTCAATTCAGTCGATCGATTCATTCTGTTCGAAATGCTTGCGGGGAAAGGTGTCCCCATGAAATATGTGAACACCCTTCGAGCTCCATTCTGGAACACTACAGGACGCGTCAGAACCTACGGTGTCCTATGGGATAGCTTTCCGACCACAAGTAGCGTTCGTCACGGTTGTCCGATTTCCCCATTTCTGTTTAATTTCGTCGTGGATGCTATCATGGAGTGTTCCTTTGCGGAATCTCACGATGTATGCATTGAGGTGTTGCCAGGTGAAGGATTAGTTGGCCTAGATTATGCGGACGATATCGTCTTCCTTTTCGACCACGTTGCGACGGCACAATCAACCCTGAATAGCCTGTCCAGAGTGGTCCCATTATTTGGTATGCACTTCGCACCTTCAAAGTGCAAAGTGTTTCTGCAGGACCACCGCCATTGTATGAACCCTTGACACTTGCGAACGATGAACTCGAGGTGGTTGATCAATTCATTTATCTTGGAAGCTGCATCAGCAATGATGGGCGCATAGAAACTGACGTCATCTCAGGCATTGCAAAAGCCAGAGCTGTCTTCTTGAACCTGCAGCATCTTTGGCAACAGAAGCGAATTTCTCTCCGTCTGAAAGTCCGTGTATACAAGGCCACAGTGAGGGCCGTTCTGCTCTATGGTAGTGAGACTTGGCCCCTTCGGTCTGAAAAGCTGAGGCGTCTTCCCGTCTTTGATCATCGTTGTCTGCGAAGCATTGCTGGTGTCGGATGGCGCCAGCGTGTCTGCAACGATGATGTGCGTAGGCGAGTACTAGGTGGTGATAATCATGCTAGCTCCCTAGAACAACAGATAGCACTGAATAAGTTGCGTTGGCTCGGGCAGGTGCTGCGTATGCCTGGTCACCGCTTACCTAGGGGGGCCTTGTTCAGTCTACCAGGTGTAGGATAGCGCAAAGCTCGAGGTGGACAGAAGTTGACTTGGCAGCGGGAAATGAAGTCAATGACGACCAAACGGGGTGCCGTTGGTCCGTCTCGGCCTCCGGGCTGGAGTTCACGTGACTCGCCTTGTGCTTGGCTCGAGACTTTGCATGACATGGCTCGCAGTGAACACCAGTGGCACGTCTGCTGTCGTCTCCTAATTGAATTGCCTGTTTAAAGTGTGTTTGGTGCTGAGTTATCTGTGGGGTAATGGCTGATTAGGACGCGTGGCAGTGAAAGCCGCTGATGCCACTTTATCTTTGCACGATAGCCAGCTGTTTGTGACGGTATGTTGTCTACATAGGGGGAATAGGCGCCTTGACCCTGGATGTTTGCTTAGGGCATTAAGGTTTTCAGGTAAGTCCCTCTTATCTCCCTCTTCTTATTCTTTATTTCATAGCTCCTCATGTTTGTATGGCAGCGAAGCATCAGTTCAAATGGCTGGTGTACTGCTGCTGATGATGGTGATATCTACAGATCCCCATTGGGGTCAGGATCCCACCTGATAGACTCTATGAGGATACAAATGAAATGTGTCAGCTTATACGCCGTAACGGCGCTTCGCTGCCGCGCGACCACCACCAGTCGCGCGCGGGCTGAGTATACCGCGAGGACGCCCACCCCTACGCGGATTCGAACCGGTGACCTTATGGTTGGAAAGCAAACGTGCCAACCACTCGGCCACCGGCCGACACTCGGCCACCGGCCGACACTCGGCCACCGGCCGA
>CALYDF020000173.1:0-43110 GCA_944474145.2 Dicrocoelium dendriticum
TTAGTGGAAGCACTTTTGCGACTGATTCTTTTCTCTGAGTTCCGGATGCACCGTTGTTGCCTGTTTGTGTGGCTGTCTCTGTTCGTCGTCTTTTTTCCGAGATTTCCACGGAAATGGTGGCCAGAACCCGAGGATACGTCCATTGTCTTGACCTCAACACTTCAACGAAGCGCAATATTCCCTTATCTGAAAATGGATGGATAATCATTACGCTGTCTTTGTACTTACCGGATGGACAAAACACTTATCTTCTATCTTGGATGGATGCCAATATATTAAGGCCTGAACAAATGTATTCAGCTCTCCTCTTCTTCACATAACGTATTTGGAGTTGCTGACATTTAGTGTCAACTCGGTCATTTCATCTAACCGGAGGGCAGATTTTCCTGCACGTGCTATGCACGTAATTTGGCAATATCCCAACGCAATTCCTTCACACACAATACCCTCACTATGGCAAGAACAAAGGGGTTCGGCCCTTTACACTACTGAAATTCTTTTCACTTACCACACCTGGAGCTGTCCGCATTACTATTACTGTCCATATGTTCGTGAATGCCAATGTCCCCAATAAAGTGAACTTACTCTGGGAGGACTTCCGGTTCATTATTCGGGACAATTCGCAGCTTCCTTGGGCCTGAACGGTTGCGTTTGGCCATTCTCTAATATTTGGTTCAACAACATATTACTGGATACCCATCAGAGACATTACGCGGTTCTACCGATGACAAATACAAAACATGCCAGCATGCTCGGTTTATAGATCACCGACCGTACAAGCCGTGCCATCCCGTCAGGACGTGACAGGACCCATGAATGATCCAGTCCCGCCCCATCACGCATCAGCCAGCGAAAATTATGGGTGTATCCTGACTGCGACTAACAGAACCAATAATCGGTCAACAAGGAGTATTGCCAATTGCAACTTGTCGTTCGAATGCGTTGATGGTACTGTTCCAGGACGTGGTGGATTTTCGTCTGGCAAGCGTTCTCCCTATAAAAACCACAAATGTCCGTTTAACAACACTGCGACGTGGTGGAGGTGACGCGCCACTGAATAAAGTCACTGCCAATAAGCTCACACTGACAAGTTGACTATGACTATATACTACCATGATGGATACACCCCGATACTTTCTTATCTGTATGTTTCGTCGCCACGTCTTTTTCTACGCGTTCATCCTTATTCCTTACGCTACACTTACATGAACCCAGCGTATCATGTAATCGCGATTGAGCGTGTTCTTCACCAGCGCTTTTATAATTGATCAGTCCTCGTTCTGAATCTATTCATGCCTGAACTGTTAGTGCATTTTATGGCGGAACGAATGTACCCACACGAACGTGCTCGAACTCATGGAACTGAGCTTTCTTCATTATTATTTCTGTCCTACATGTAAAGTAATAATAGGAACGTATGAACGACTTCCGATTGTCACTGTTACAATTGCCATGACATGTCTGTATAATTGCACTTAGTTGATCAGGCCCTCGCGGGCATGCCTCGCATAGCCGAGAATAAATATTTATTTATTTATTTATTCCAGGGTACGTCAGCTTCTTTAATCCGTGCACACTTCTCGACCCGAACGGCTGGACTCGTTCAACTGCCATCTTATCACGAACCATGCATAGAGGATAAGCCTGAACGCAATATTCTAAGTGCGGCCTTACAAAAGCCGTGACTGTTCAAAATCAATGAAAACCAAACATGGAAAAAGCATTCTTTAGGCAGTACGAACATGTAACAGTGTTGAAAAGATACGTTACAAGCGAACATCAGGTGTGTAAAATACGCGGTGGTGTTTAGACGCATGGCATTCTGCATCAGTCTGCAAGCGACGTGATTGTCAGAGCAATCATGCATTCGAAGGGACTATGCGCGCGTTCTTAAAGTCACATGTGCACGCCTAATACACAACCCGGAGGTGCCACGAAGTAGTTGTGTTGTGTCACATGTTACGTGGAGGCGGACCACTGAAGTAGGCACAATAGGTAGAGAGGGGTTCCGGAAGAAAGGCTTCGTGGTGGCTGAGCAATAGTGTCATATCACCCAAATAGGTGGCACGCATACACAGCAGTTCTAAAAGCCACATACGAACAGCCGATGCACTTACCGGAGCCGCAACGGAGTATATATGCGGCGGTAAAGGTTGCGTGAAGGCTGAACAGTAGTGGCGGATAACCCATATAGGCAGCACGGATAGACATCAGCTCTAAAAGCAACTAATGTTAAGAGCCAATACACTTACCGGAGGCGCAACGGAGTAGATAGCTGCGGCGAAGGTAACTTGGAGGCTACCAGTATTGGCGGATCACCCCTATACGCAGCGCGGATGGTGAGCAGTTCTCCAAGCCACTTGTTATGAGCCAATAGACTTGCCGAAGGTGCAACAGAATAGATAGCGACGACAAAGGTTACGTGGAGGCAGACCAATCATATAGACAGTCCGGATGGACAGCAATTCTCAAAGCCACATATGGGCAGACAATACATGTACCGGAGGTGCAACGGATTAGATAGCGAAGGCAAAGATTACGTGGAGGCGGACAACTATTACCGGAACACCTTTAGGTACAAGCCCTTCGGACGAAATGCATACACCGAGAGTGGAACACAAAAGGCTGTTAACAGGAACACAATGAACAGACAACCACAGCCTTGAAGCCTAGTGTTCTTCCCACTACAACTTAACCAGTTATTTCCGTAGTGGAGTCTCCGGAGGTGTGCAACAATAACGAGGTTTCCGGTGCAGGGCTGTATACATCCTGAACACTCCTACGTGTCGCAGCGAATGTTGTAATCCAACTTAACGGAGATAACATTCCCAACATCAAGCGAAATATTCAGCGCTTGCAGACATCTGTCAGAGCCGAGACTGTGGACGTTCACGTCGCTTTCCGCCAGCAGCTGTTGCAATCCACCAATATTTATGCGCCTGTCTATCACACTGTGTGCATATTCAACTGCGGAGACCGGTACAGAGTGAGCGCAATCCACCGTCGGTACATGAGTGCTAGGACGGTCAGTAACGTCTTTCGCACAATTAACGACCACCTCGAAAGGCGGCGGGGTGCACTGATCATCCGGCGCGTTACGTCCCACAACCTCACTGACGAGCCGGTTTAGCATAAGTAGGGTAAGCCTCTTTCACACATAACTCAGCATGTTGACGCCGTGCTAGTTCGTGTAACATTTCGTGCTCCATTTGCCCTATTACTGTGGTTGCACAAGACCATCCTTCAGTTTGGGATGGACCTCCTCGCCATCCATACGCGTTGCAAGAAGTGGTGCAGGGAGGTTATCACCCTGGGTCCGCCATGTTTCGATCCTTCAGGCAAGATCCCGTACGCACCGGCACACCTGGGGTTTCGCAGCTGAGCGGTGGTGTTCTCTGCGTCCCATCCCGTGTCGGCGTGTCTGCCAGACTACCGACACAAGGTGCTGCTT
This sequence comes from Dicrocoelium dendriticum, assembly GCA_944474145.2. Taxonomy (NCBI): domain Eukaryota; kingdom Metazoa; phylum Platyhelminthes; class Trematoda; order Plagiorchiida; family Dicrocoeliidae; genus Dicrocoelium; species Dicrocoelium dendriticum. The sequence goes on from CALYDF020000173.1 coordinate 3,452, forward strand.
GAGGCCGTTACATGTAGGCAGGTCGATCTCTGAACGGGTGTCTCAAGAGACAATGCAAGTGTTTAAGCCTTATCCGCATGAAGTCTGCAGTCTGTGTACTGGTTGCGCGGTAAGTACAATCCATCTGCGTCCTCAGCTGCCCCAACCTCCGTCCATACACCGCCTTTATAGAGTCCGGGTGGCAGTCCATCTGCTTCGCCTTGTCCTTCCACCGTGCAATTGTAATGCGAGGGAGCGGGTTATTCATTGGCCGGCGATTTCTGCGAAACGGACTGCTCTTCCCCAAGTCTCTGGAGTCTGCGAAGAATACAGCAAATGACGCATCCTTTGCACACATCAGTGCTTCCATGGTGGCATCCTTCTCTTCAAAGCAACAAGGGTGCATGCGCTTTGCGTGCCGTATGGTTTCCTCCGCAGCAGTTGCCTCATAGTGGCGAAGGTGTTCCGCACAAGTAGGTAACTGTTGCTGCGTATTCCACATCAGGGAGGCGTATAATTGCGCAACAGCGGTTTCACGTAAATAATCCTACAAAGACAACCGCGGCATTAAATGCAATCACACGGGACGTTATCGCTAGTGGAAGGGATGGTCTACACATGACAGCAGAAATCCTGGTAAGTCCATTGGTACCGCAACTTGCATACATTGCCCTTCATGAATACGGACTCCCCAATCACAACCTGTATACATCGCGCACTGCTGCCCATGACAATAGGTTGGCAGATCAAAGTATCGGAGGACGCATTGCCACAGGTACTCAGTGGCTACCATAACACCGTTTCAAAGAGGGTTAAGTAAGTATGACATGGTTAAACCAGCAAGCGGTTATTTGAAGCACGTAGCATAGGCAGATTGTGCCAGGTCTCACTGACATACAGCATGAGAGCTCTCACCGGGGCCTTGTTTACACGGACTTTCACATGGCCCAGCACCCACTTCTGTTGACCAAGGATCCACAGGTTCAAGGAGAGAGGAAAATACTTTGAGTGTCCCTTCTTGAGCGTATCATTGAGCCAGGGAATGATAAGGAGCTAGGAGGTCTTGATAGACTTAAAACAAAATACCCGAAACATCCCGGTCAACCAATTGCTGCCCACGTTCCCTGCACTAGCAGTCCCCGCTGTGTAGGTCATCTGAAGTAAGAAAGAAAATGGAAGATAAAGGGGAATGAAAGTCATGTAAATGGAGAGAATGACAGAATGCGAACCAAATGTTGGAAGATGGATATGGTCAGGAGAAAGGAAGGTTTCATGTTGCCAGCCAACGGTCTCTAACTGGCGATCGAAACCCTTAACCGTAGAATCACGGACTACACTTGTTGGAAGCAAGTTCCATAGTTCGATAGCTACGCGGAAACCGAGTTTTCGCCCTGATCCCGTCAGAACGCGGCTTGTGTAGCTTCATGGGATGACCACGAAGACAAGTCAACCTAGCCGGGCTAAATAGCCAGCCGGACGGAACACTTAACCCGATTAATAGGCAGTAGTCAAAAAGTAGCCTAGTCCTGGAGTCTGTCTAGGGCATGCTGTATGGCTTCAGAACCAACAGGAACATTTACAACATTTCACAGTTTAAGGTCATCAGCAAACAATAGGGATGATAAGCTCTCCAGAGAGATCGTTTATATAGATGGAGAACTACACCGGTCCATGGACCGAGCCCTGTGGGATACCGCTAAGGACCGCTTGCCTAAAGGTTAGATTGCGACCCACACGTATACACTGCTCTCTTCCCTACAACAACGCAGATACCCTGGGAAGGGCGTGGCCTGATACGCCGTAGGACCTCAGCTTTTGGGATAGCCTCCAATGCGGTACCTTGTCAAATGCTTTCGAGAAGTCTACGAAAAGCACATCCACTACGTGGCCATTGTTCATTGCCTCGGACCAAGCTTCACGAGTAACCAACAAATTCGTCAGACGCGAAAACGCCTTCCGGAGTTCGTGTTGTGCACTACTGAGTAGATTAAATCTATTCGGGTGACATTCCAGCGAATCTCTCACCAGCTTTTCAAGCAGTTTGACCACGACACAAGTCAGACTGACTGGCCTATACTTGGCGGACAGATTCCTGTCGCCATTCTTGAAGATAGGACAGATGACAGCCTCCTTCCATTCAGAAAGCAATGCACAGCTGCTAAGTGACTTCTGAAACACCATCGTCAGCGGTCCACTTAGTTCCACCGCCAACTCATGTAGAAGCGTCGAGTGAATTAAAGCAGGTCCAACTGCTTCCAAAGGGTTCCGTTCTTACAGTAGTTCAAGGATCTGCATTTCCACCACAGTAAACTCAGCCATATAAGCACCCTCAGGTACTCTGGGGACAAGTTCAACGCTAGTCAACGCAGCCTCACGTACAAAAGCCCCTGCATACTGCACACCAAGTACACGAGCATTAGCTGAGTCCGCATACGCACAAATTCCATCGGCTCGCATCAAAGTTGGGATTACCGAATTTGAACCACAGCGTCTCTTAAGGTAAGCGAAGAACTTCTTCGGATATTCCGAAGTTCTATCTGCCAATTCCTTTTCTTACAACAGCCGAGTTTTCCTTAAGTGTTGTTTACACCTATTTCTATCCTCGCGGTATCTATGATAGGTGCCAGTTGATGGAGCCGCACGGTAGGTCCCCCAGCACCTAGGACGCTTCTGGAGCAGGTACTTGCCAGTGGTATCTATCCACGGCGGCCGAGTTCGTGTCTGCTTTCTCCTCGCAAGTGGGATGTAGGGAATAGACACTTCCGTGAGATAAGACATAAATTTATCCCAGGCCGCCTAAACCGTATCAACCACCGAGATTTCTCAACGTAACCCAGAAGCCTTGATGCGCATTGCCTGATAGTTAGCACGCCATATGTTTGGAAATGGCTACGCGAAGCCCAAGTGACGCCTGGTCAGAGTACACCTGAACGGTAAACAAACATGATCGGTAGCACCTAAGGGAGAGCTGTAAGTGATGTCACCTACGAAGTCTAGTGACTTGGTAAACACTCGATTCAAAATATACGAGAGTTTGGCATCCACATACCTAGTCGGGAGGTCCACGAACTGACACAACGGTGCTTGCAGCGTAAGCTCAAGGACATCTGCACCGAAAGTACCTTCCGGCGAGTTGCAAGAAAGATCTGCCCAGCAAATTTCGGTAGAGTGAACTCCCCCAGTATGAAACACCTGTTCGCGGATTGGGAGGAATAAAGTCAAGCACCTCGTTGGACGCACTTCCAGGGCTTCTATACACAATTACAACTGTAAGTTGAGCTGAGGAATTTCTAATCACTACCGACAGAGCTTCGACAGTTTTATCTGCCAACTGAAACATGTAGGTGCGTGAAACGTCAAGCCCACAACTAATGTAAAGCGCAACGCCCCTGCCTTGTCGGCCAACGAAGCGTAGGCAGACAAATGTACTTCACCGTCCGTGATGTCCCGAGACAAGCACGGTTCAGTGAATGCAAGTATATCAGGATGAGACTCATCTACAAGCAGACCTACCTCGCACACCTAATCCTTAGGCTGCGCACATTGCTTAGCACTATCTGAAGGTACTCATGTCGTCCAGCGCTTGGTCGTGCGCTACCAGTACTGGCGCCGGTGGGGCGGGAACAGCTCGCCGGCTGACTACCCGAAAACCCACCAACGGGAGAACTCGTTCACCGGCCGTTCGCCTGGTGTTGAGGTATTTAATGACTTATTTCAGCTTTAGCCTATCCGCTAATGGGAGGTCTGGCTGAACGCTAACATTGAAGGCAAGCCGCAACAGCGCGTTGCATTCCTCAGAGGTAGATAGGACTACACGAAGTAAGCGCGGTCGAGGGTATAGGGCGTTAACTGGAACGTTACCCAATGTAGTGAGTTTACTGACCATTTCTTCGCAACAGCTGCATAACCTCCTCCACTTCGTGAGACAAGCGTTACAATGACGCCGCGGTGTCATAAAAATCGCGCCTTGTTAAACGGATGTTATACTGAAGACGAACAAATGCACGCATCTCATGCGTCCGACGAAACGTCTTCACTAAGTTAAGCACCATGCTTTTCTGATCTGCTGCTAGCCGCCCATTTTTGGCATACAGCCAAAGCCTCCCCAGGTGAAAACTGTGCGAATGCCAAAGACAGTCGTTTCCAATCTCGTATCATTCCCCATTAAAAACCGCGCAGGGCAATTGTAACACCGGTACCTGTTAAAATACAATCATCGGGCGGATACACAACCCTTACCACTTTCCAGCAACATTCGGTCGCTTACTATGCACGCACACAAAGTGCATATTCAGCTACTGGCATCTTTCCGGTAGCACCTGTCCAGTCTCCCATTGGTAAGCTTTCGAAGTTTTAACGCTCCAACGAATGAACGATGTCAACATCCATATCTGAAAAGTTTCAGACCCCCATTCATCGATGAAAGTCCACACATGGATCTTGAAGATACTTCGGAATGCACAAGCCGGGCGAGTTGTGAAACTGACCTACATATCGTGGATTTTTGCGTAGTTCGGAAGAGCACAAGAGTGCGCTGGAGGCCGATTCTTGTCACCCCCAGACAGTAAGGCATAAAAACGGACTACGCATGCTATCTGCCAACGTACGCAGTCTAAGGAATAAACTAGACGAAATTCAGTTGCTTACTTCGGAGACTCGTCCAGATCTGATGGCCTTCACCGAAACCTGGCTATTCTCAGATATCACGGACTCGGAAGTGTCTATCCCTGGATATCACCACTCTCGGTCCGATCGCCACGGGGTGAGGTCAGGTGGTGGAGTAATTCTCTACTGGAAGACGGATCTCAAAGTACATCTAGTTGAAGCAATCAGTGACCAGGATGACAATTTCGAAGCCCTCTGGTGCCGTGTTCATGACGGATGCAGATCTCTCTTGGTCGGTGTCGTCTACAGAGCGCCATCGGGTCCCGGAGCACGCTTATTGGACTCGATAAGAATGTATGGTGGGCACAAAGACTGTTTAATCTTGGGGGATTTCAATGCACCGGATATCAATTGGGACCTACTTCTTTGTGATCGCCGATCTGACTCCTTCGACGCCACACTGCTTAAAACCGCTCTCGATTGCAGCCTCGTTCAACATGTCTTGACGCCTACTCGTATTTTCCCAGACCAGACCCCGCACATCTTGGATCTCGTGCTCTCCCCGGCCGATTCGGATGTCACGAACCTAACCGTTCTTCAACCCATAGGCAAGAGCGATCATTGTGTTGTTTCATTCCACTGGACTCGCCGTCTCACGATCCATAGCCACGGTGGTCACCGTCGAAATTTTTGGCGTGCCGACCTACTCCGTCTGAAAACGGCCGCAAGCGCTACGGATTGGGGTATCCCTGAACACATTCACCTCGACGACGTGTGGAATCTTGTACTCTCCAAAATGACGTCGCTAATTGAGCAGGTCGTTCCTTCCTCCCATCGAAAGCCCTTCGCTAGAGGTCCACCTTGGATGGATCGAGAGTTGAGGTCAAACATGAATAGAAGGCGTAAATTATGGGACCGCTATAGGCAATCTCATTCAGAACTCGACTTCTCTCACTACAAGACAGTCAGAAATGTTTGTGTCTCAATGAAGCGCCAGAAACGCCAACGATATGAGCTATCCTTGGCAAAACACTCCAGCATCGCGCCTAAAATGCTCTACTCTTATTTGAAAAGAAGCACTAGAGCTGGTAATGGCATCCCTGCTTTGTGTTCCTGTGATCATCAAGCTTTACTTCACGAGGACGCTGAGAAAGCTAGTCACTTGGCTAAACAATACGCTTCTGTTTACGCGAAAGAAACGCCATTTAGTGACAGAGCCGTATCCACATTTCCATCTTCGTTGGCCCAAGTCGATATTAACACTGATTCTGTGATGAAACTTCTTCTTCAGTTAGATCCGTATAGCTCACCCAGCCCTGATGGATTGCATCCTTTGTTCCTCAGGACTGTGGCGGAGTACATAGCTTCACCTATATGTCAAGTCTTTCGTCGCTCACTAGAAGCTGGCCGTCTTCCCTCAGCTTGGAAAGTGGGTATTGTCAAACCCATTTACAAAGGAGGAAGTCGACATGATCCGGCCAATTATCGTCCAATCTGTTTGACGTCAATAGTGTGTAAAGTTATGGAACGGATCCTAAAACAAGCTGTTACTCTTCATCTTGGGGGACAGAATGTCATTTCTTCTGCCCAGCATGGGTTCAGAAAAGCACGCTCCTGTACTTCGAACTTGCTCGTTGCTAAGGAGACCTGGGCAAGGTCGCTAGACTCTGGCAAATGCTTGGACGTTGTGTTTGTTGACTTCAGCAAAGCTTTTGACAAAGTCCCGCATGAACGGCTCCTGTTTAAGCTCCAAGGAATCGGTATTTTTGGGAACCTCCTGTCTTGGATCTCCGACTTCCTAAACGACCGCTCTATGCAAGTGAAGGTGAATGACACATTTTCTGCTCCTGTTCTCATGACGAGCGGGGTCCCACAGGGCTCTGTCCTCGGTCCCGTACTTTTCAATATTTTCATCAACGACTTACCATCCACTCTTCAGACGGATTGCCTGATCTACGCTGACGACCTAAAGCTATGGATGGAAGTATCAAGCCTTGAAGACGCCGACCGATTACAAACTACGCTCAGTCTACTCCATGACTGGTCGATTAAATGACAGTTGCCAGTAACTCGTGATTAATGCTCTGTTCTCCCCGTTGGCTCATCAAACCCATTTGGAACTTACCATATTGGTGGTTTCTTGCTCAGAAGCGCAACCGAAGAGAGGGATCTTGGAGTGATAGTGTCATCAGACCTCAAATCTATCCAAGACACCCAGAAGAGGGTCGCCGCGGCCTACAGGATGTTCCATTCTATACGTAGAGGCTTTTCTCTCCTGACCCCGGGACTTTTCCGACTCCTCTTTGGCTCGCATGTACGCCCGATTCTCGAATACGGATTACCCGCTGCCTACCCTCTCACCAAATCCGAATGTGATTTGATAGAGAAGGTTCAACGGCGTGGATCCAAATCCGTCCCTGAGTTGCGAGACCTGTCGTATCCACACCGACTTCAACGACTGAACTTGTTCTCTCTAGGCTACCGCCGTCACCGAGGAGATTTGATTTTCACTCGACGTATTCTCAGAGGAGAACTGGGTTGCGAGTTACAGGACTTCTTTCAACTCAACACTGAGAGTTCGACACGAGGCCACCGCATGAAACTGTTCAAACCGAGGAATCTCCGTGTGCGGCTCAATTTGGCCTTATCAACTCGCGTGGTGAATGATTGGAACCGGTTGCCGGATCCTGTTGTTGATGCTGAGACAGAGGAACGTTTCAAACAACTGTTAGCTTCTCACCTGAGCGCGCTGGGATTCTGCTGCCTCTAAGGCAGCTACAGTGGTCCTCTGCGGAAACTTCTACCGCAATGAACCACGCCATCTCCGCAATGATCGGGAAGTGAAGGAGCTGACAAAGGATCTTCCTTCTGCTTTCTATCATCCAATGATCCAATGATCCAATGATGACCTCTCTAGAAGCAGGAAAATGATTAAGCACCGTAACCCATTTAAACTGTTCAGTCTATTAATTCCTAATCCTCCGCTTAGCATATTAACAACGACGATAACATAATAATAAACACACACATGCGTCAGAAGACCCAAATTTGCATTTATTGACAAACCGTACTTTTTAACTGCGAAGAACGTCAGGGCTAAGTTCTTCTCAAATCGTGTAGTGCGCAACTGGAATAAGTTGCCTTCGGAACTAATGGATTGTGAGACTGTGGTTGCCTTCAAAGCAGGCCTAGACAGGTGCTGGCCGCGTATTTTTCCGGAATTAATATAATCCTATCCAATTTATTCGCATTGTTACTTGATGTTGATCCTTGTAAAAGCAAAGATTGCTCTCGCTTTTGCTTCATTTCTTTTTGCAGAGGCAAGGAGAGGCGATCAAAAGTCGAAGTGCCAGGGGCTCTGGTTCGCTTACCGGTACAAGAAGCTGGACGCTCGTTAGGCGGAAGCCTGTATCGTCCACGGATTTTGACCTGACCTGACCTGAATAGCGCCGCCCTTTACAAGTTCTCTGATTTTGTGAAGTTGAAGTTCAATCGGGACTGGAACGATAGGATTATCGCGTGAATGTCCCTCCTTCGGCGGGTCGTTAAACCAGGAGTTGGCGGATTTCGAAATACTGATGGACCTAAAACAAAGACCGCATCACACCCTGTGCAACCAATTCCATCGCAATGAGGCTGGACCTTTCCGTGGTGCGATGGTTTGTGTGCCTCAGTGATCCATTGAGCTACAATGGGTGGTGAATTTTGCACCTTCAGAGCCACTCATACCCGATTGGTCAATGGTTAGAGGCCAGACAAACTCAGCCTCCTGGTTGGTGGTTGGAATGAAAGTGGCTCCCTTTTCTTTAAAACGGACTCCTTGTAGCCCAGTGCCTTGCGGTCAGGTTTTTGAACCAAAGTCTTTGGTTGAGAACCCTAATCGTTCTCCTGTCAAGGCCTGGGCAACCTGACATTATCCTGCCCACTCAATACAATGAATCACACTTCAAACAAATTTCTGATGCTCTGGCCACCGCAGAGGATAATCAACGGTGCCCTATCTGCTGCATCGGGCAGGGTGGATAGGGGTTTGGATGTTACTGCTCAAACCTTCCCGTCTTCTTATTCCTCCTATTGCGCTTTTTCACCCTTATCGTCCCATTCCAGCTTCACTTTTATCCCCCCTGTTTTCAACCCCCCAATTCTCGGCCCCCACGTTGCTTCAATAGTCGCTTGCCTTTTAGTTTCAACTCACGTGAACGCGGAGCGTCATTCCTGCCCTGTAAACAGGCCCATGTCCAAGCAAGCGGCCCATTCCAGTTCATCAGCTTCCATTTGGAGCCCTCCATCCTCCTTCAGATTGGCATGCCTCAGTGTTCGCACATTGCTTCAGATCTGTCAACAGGCAGCACTTGCTCGAATATTAGAGACCCTCTCAGTCGATATCTGCTGCTTATCGGAGACCCGCCTACAAGACTCGAGCTCTGTGATCACTCTACGATCCCCTTCAGGTGACACTAGCAGCCCTTTCTCATTACGCCTATCCGGTGACGATGCAGCTTCGAGCACCGGCCAAGCCGGTGTTGGTATTGCCCTGAGTCCCCGGGCTGAAGCTACTCTGGTTGATTGGATTCCAATCAGTAGCCGGATGTGTGCGGTCCGATTGGCTGGCTCGTTCAAAGCTTCGAAGTCACGCGGGACTAATAGGTGTCTATTCGTTATCGCTGCCTATGCACCGACAAACTATAGCGATGACTCGGTAAAAGACGACTTCTATCGTCAACTGAACGAGATCCTTAGGCACAGAAGAAGCTCGGACACTGTATTGCTGGCTGGGGATCTGAACGCTCAAGTTGGAAAATTATCCACAGATGAGCTGCATCTGGGCTACAAAAATGATATAGGCTCCCGTAATGATAACGGTGAGCGGTTACTTCATTTGTGTGAGGATGCTCGCTTATTTCTTGCGAGCACTAATTTCAGACACAGCACCCGCCCAAGGGTGACTTGGCGCCCACCAGCCTCGAACCAGCTATGGACGCAAATCGATCACATTGCGATAAGTTACCGATGGAGAGGCTGCGTACAGAACTGTCGCTCGATTTGGAGCACAGGTGTGGACACCGACCATGCATTTGTATGTGCTGACATGCGGATGCGTTTTGGCGGACGCCCACGACGACGTTGTGAGCGCATTGACACCAGCCAACTGGCGAAGTCAGCTGTTCTGAATGCCTATCAAAGTACGTTGTCATGCGAGTTGGATAAACGCTCACTGGATGCAGTTGAAGCTCACTGGTCTCATATTCACCAGACCTTACTAGCAGCAGGAAAATCCTCATGTGGTATGTCTAATCGCCAACATGGACATTGAGTCTCTTCACAGTCTCTGGAACTTATCGATGCTCGCCGGCATATTCCGGCTGGAAGCGAACACAATGAAACTCGCAAAGAGCTCCGGGCAAAACTCCGTGCTAGTCTGAAGAGAGACCGCGAATCCTGGTGGTCTAATCGTGCAACAGAGATGGAAATGGCCGCTGCCCTTTGTAACCATCGTAAGTTATTCCGTCTGATACGGGAAACGGGCAGCGGGAGACCTGGTGTTAGTGAAACTATACGTGACGAGAGTGGACAGCCTATCCACAACTTATCAAAACGCTTAGAGCGTTGTGCTGAGCACTTTAAAAGGCAATTTAATCGGTCGGAATGGTTAGATTTCTCGCCGGCCACTGATCGCCCCGCTCCGTGGGCTGTCCCTTTGGATTCACTGTCTCACTCAGAAGTCGAATGTGAGCTCGGACTGTTGAAGTTAAGTAAAGCCGCGAGACCAGATGATCTTCCTCCAGCCCTCTTCAAATTCGGGGGACCTGCTCTTATGGATGATTTACACGAGTTACTAGTGAAACTGTGGGAGCACGAAACTGTCCCAACCGACTGGAGCCGCTCCGTCATAGTCCCAATTTTCAAAGGAGGCTCACGATCGGAATGCGGCAGCCATAGAGGAATCAGTCTGATCTCCATCGCCTTCAAATTACTTGCCTCTGTCATCCTTCACAGACTGACTGGCACTCGTGAAAGCCAGATTCGTGAAGAGCAAGCTGGATTTCGTTGAGGTCGTGGCTGCATTGACCACATCTTCACCTTGCGTCAGTTGTTGGAGCACCGTCACATATATTGGCGGCTCACCATTGTCGTGTTCCTCGATATCAAAGGTGCATTCGATTCGGTGGATAGACATGCACTTTGGGACTGTCTACTCAGGAGAGGTGTGCTCGAGAAATATGTGAATATTATCCGAGCATTATATGTTCGTGGCTAGGGCAGAGTGGGGGCTTACGGCAAGCTGTCGTCGCCCTTTAATATCTCCAGCGGCGTGAGACAAGGATGCCCGCTGTCACCTTTCCTCTTCAACTTCGCTGTTGACGAAGTCATGGAAATCGCTTTCACAGGACACGACTTTGAAGGTGTGGATCTGCTCCCAGGAGAACAACTTCTTGACTTAGAGTATGCTGATGATATTGCCCTAATCTGTGACAGCTCACAAATGTGCCGAGCGGCACTGGACAGATTAACACTATCTGTCCGTCACTTCGGGCTTTGCTTCGCACCCTCGAAGTGCAAAGCGTTCCTCCAAGATTGGTCTGGACCGCCCCTTACGCTGACCGTTGGTGGGGATCAACTAGAAGTCGTTCAAAAATTCAACTACCTGGGAAGTTGTATCAGCGCCCGTGGGATTGAAGATGAGATCACGAACCGTATAGCAAAAGCTCGGGGCGCTTTTGTTAACCTTCGCCACTTATGGCGCCGGCACGACATAACTCTTGCCCTGAAGGGTAGAGTGTACAATGCATCGGTACGTTCGACCCTACTGTACGGTTGTGAAACCTGGCCGCTTAAAGCAGCGGACCTGAAGAAGCTAGTTACGTTCGACCACCGGTGCCTTCGTAATTTAGCTCACATCTGGTGGGAACACCGCGTGAGCAACGAGCGTGTCCGACGCCTTGTTTATGGCACAGGAAAAGGGAATGTACCGCTCAGCACCGTTATTTCCCGCACCAGGCTCCGATGGCTCGGCCACGTGTTACGCATGCCAGCCCACCGACTCCCGCGACGTGCGTTGTTTGCGCGCCGGGGGTGTGGATGGAAGAAGAGGAGGGGTGGCCAAGCGATGACTTGGTCCAGAGGAATGAAGGTCCTCACTTCTGAGCTGGCCTCGGTTGGAGCGTCTCGGCTCCCTGGTTGGGGTCCGAAAGACGATGAACACGTTTGGTTGGACACACTTGCTGACATGGCTAGGAGCCGACCTCAGTGGCGTTCGTGCTGTGAGTTTCTTTGTCTCTCCCCATCCCTCTTAGCCTCCCCCTCCAACCACGATCTCGTTATTTAACCTTATATAATTTTGCATAGTATTTTTTTTGATACATAGTAGCCGGTTGGTAGCTTACCGGAACGATGCCCATCCGTTACCGGTAGCTCTGCCGACTTGCCCCAGTTGAATTCTTTTTTTTCTCTCCTTTTTTCTGTGTATTGCAGCACAGTAGCTGAGGTGTTCCCCACCTTTAGCTAACGTGTATGATGATGATGATGTGCAACCAATTAGTGCCCACCTATCCTGCCCTAGCAATCAATGCTGGGCCGGTTGTGTGAAGTAAGGAAACGAAAAAAGTAAACTCATGGGGCGAAAGAGAAAGTGGAAAGAGCTAAACAAGTGGAATACCAAGACATTTGAGTCATTAAAAATAGTACTGAAAAGTGAAGGTGAGTCAGCTAGGAAAAAGAAAAGATTTGCTGTTGCAACCCAAGAGCATCGAGCTGGCGCGCAACACCCTTAACCGTAGGTTCCCTAACCACGCGATCTGGAATCGAATTCCAGCGACCTATAACTCGGCACGACAGACGAGTTTCCGTCCTAACGCTATCAGACCGTAGTTTATGCAGTTTCAGTGCGTGACTGCAGAGATTAGGTAACGAATTGGGACGAAATAGCCCTGACAAGTCCGGGCCAATCTTACCCGTCAAAATACGATAAGTGAGAATCAGGCCCCCTCTTGTCCTTCGGTCGTGCATTGAGTACATCCCTAAACTAAACAATCGTTCAAAATACGTCTGTCCCCGTAGATCCCGCAATAACCGAGTGCCCACTCGTAACACCCTCTCCAAGTCCATTTTGTCTCGGTTAAGACATGGCGGACAGGCCTGAATACAATATTCCAGGTGGGGTCGGACGAATGCCGAGAATAGCTTCACAAACAAATTGGACGTTAGGATTCCGAAAGAGCGGCGGATAAACCACATCATACGAAACCCTCGACAAGCAGCCTTCTTCTGGTTGTCTCCAGAATGAAGTGCTGATGCGTGTACGACTCCTAAATCAACCTGCTGACTGACAACAGGGAGTTCACCACCGCCGACAACATATCGGGTGGGAGGATTGGCAGCTCCGATTGGGAGAACAGAGCACTTGGCCCTATTTGTGGTCATCAACCATAAGGTAGACCATTCCCAGAGCCTGTCCAAGGCACGCTGAATTGCCTCATGACCCCCAGAGATATGCACAATATTCCAGAGCTTAAAGTCGTCAGCAAACATTAGTGATGACACCCCTAGTTATCCCGGTAAGTCATTTACATAGATCGCGAACAACAATGGCCCCAATACCGAGCCCTGCGGAACGCCACTAAGGACAGCTTTCGATTTATCGAGTGGGAAGAGCTATCCGGGTTGTTAGCTATGCCGTCAAAATGCCTGAGCTGCAGTAAATGTGTGACCTCGCGTTCTAAGGCCGTACAGTGCTCTGAGTGTCACGGATAGCTGCATATTGCATGCTGCGACGTCTGTCCTGAACTCTATGAATCTCTGCAACGATATACTGCATCGGCTATCACTGTTTCCTGTCGCCGCTGCCGTACTTCATTAAACAGTCGACGCCTTCACGCCTGACTGCCAGTCCTGAGCCCTCACTATACTCCAACGAAGTTTGAAGCTTCCACTGCATTGGACTCTCGTGTCTCATCACCTTTTTCGTCCACACCTAGTTCCGGCTCAACTACCCCCACGGGTAAACGAAGCCGTGTCCCATCTGCTTCCCAATCAGAATCTTTGACACACGCCTTGCCCAGTGAGCCCACGACTGAGACATACGCTGCCGTGGTGACGAAAACTCCCGCTGTCCCAATGGGTCAGGCGAAGTCTAAGTCCAAACCGAAGAAAACTGCTTCCCAGTCCCAAAGAAAATCTGTTCTCGACAAAGTCAACGGCTGGAAAAGTTGATCAAGGACAGTGCGTCACCACAGACGCAGACCTCTGGCCGCGCTCTACCACCCTCTCGTGAAACATGTCTTATCATTGTGAACGCGTCAGAATCCACTAGACACCTCTGCAGAAAGAATGCTGGATGACCAAGGGTTCTTTGAACGAATAATTTCCATTTTATTCGATGAAGGTGAATTGGGTACGAACATTCCCGCTGCCTTCTGCCTTGGCAGGAAGCAGGAGGATCCTTCCAAGGTACGCCCCCTCAAGATTGCATGCCAAAGCGAAGAGGAACGCCGATGCATCCTCCGGCGAACCCCACGTTTGAAAGATGAGCCTTTTTACGTACTGAGAGATCTTTCTCCGGAACTTTGTATTAAAATGAAACCAGCCGTTGATGAGTTCCGCTCCCGCCGAGCTAATGGTGTGACGGACCTCCACATCGTGGATTTTCGCGTAATCCGGAGAACCCTGAGAACCCGTTTGAGGCCAATTCTCCTCAATCCAGGACAGTAGAGCATGAGAACGGACCGCGTGTAATTTTTGCCAATGTACGCAGTTTGAGAACTGCATTTGATGAGGTACAGATGCTTGCGTCAGATACTCGCCCAGGCTTCACGGCCTTCACCGAAACTTGGCTTTTTGCGTACATCATAGATTCAGAGGTTTCTATCCCCGGATACAGCCTCTGTCGAGCCGACCGCCTTGGAGGTAGACCTGGTAACGGTTTCATACTTTACTGGAAGGCCGAACTCAAGACCCATTTGGTTGCGGCTACTAGTGACGACGATGGTGATTTTGATGCTCTTTGGTGCCGTATTCATGATGGATGCAGATCTTACACTATTGGTGTTGTCTACAGAGCGCCATCTGGATCCGGAGTACATTTGCTCGATTCGATCAGGGAACACGGCGCGGGAAAGGACAATCTTATCGTGGGGCATTTTAATGCCCCTAATATCGATTGGACTTACTTCTTTGTGGTCGTTCACCTGATTCCTTTGGTGCTACCTTACTTGAGACTGTTATCGATTGTAATTTGTCTCAACACGTCACCATGCCAACCCGCGTTGTTGCCGACCAAACGCCGAACATTCTGGACCTTGTGCTCACCCCATCTCAGTCAGATGTCATGAATCTGACATTTCTTCAATCCATCGACAAAAGCGATCATTGTGTCGGTTCATTCCAATGGACACCTCGCCTCACTATCCATAGCCAAGGTGGTTGTCGTGGGAACTTCTGGCATACGGTTTCACTCCGTCTGAGAACAGCCACAAGCGCTATGGACTGGAGTATTCCTGATCCCATTCCTCTTGATGATGCGTGGAACCTTGTGCTCTCCAAAATGACTTCTCTAATTGTGCAGGTCGTTCCTTTCTCCCATGGAAAGTCCTTCAAGAGGGTTCCACTTTTTATTGACCGTGAATTGTAATCTCTGTTGAACAGAAGACGCAAATTGTGGGATCGTTTCAGGCAATCTCAGAGTCCGATTGCCCTTCGTACAAGACTATCAGGAATGTTTGTGTCACATTGAAGCGTCAGAAACGTCAGCAATATGAACTATCATTAGCAGCACATTCCAGAACGACACCCAAAATGCTTTTCTCTTATCTGAAAGAAGCACTAGGGCTGGCAGTGGCATTCCCACCTTGTGTTCCTTTGAACATCGAAATTTACTTTACGAAGACGCTGATAAAGCCAGTCTTTGGTCCAACGGTACGTCTCTGTCTTCGCGAAAGGAACTCCCGCTTGCGACAACACTGTGTCCAGTTTTCCTTATCTATTGGACCAAGTAGACATTTACACCAATACTGTGGTTAAACTTCTCCTTGATTTAGATCCGCATTCTTCACTCGGCCCGGATGGCTTTCACCCCCTGTTCCTTAGGACTGTGGCGCAGTACATCGCCCCGCCTATCTGTCAGGTTTTCCGTTGTTCCTTTGAAGCTGGGTGTCTCCCGTCGGCTTGGAAAGTGGGCATTGTCAAACCCATATACAAATGAAGGAACAGGTAAGATCCAGCTAACTCTTTTGCTGTCTGCTTAACGTCGATATTGTGTAAAGTTATGGAGCGGATCTTGAAGCAGGCTCTTCATCTCTGATTCGAGAAACTGAATCTCTTGTGCACAGCATGGTTTTCGAAGGGCACGCTCAAGTACGTCGAAATTACTAGCTGCTAAGGAGAAATGGGCGAAATCGCTAGATTCCTGCAAACGCTTGGACGTTGTGTTTGTGGATTTCAGCATAGCTTTCGACAGGGTCCCGGACGAACGACTTTTGCTCAAACTCCGAGGAATCGGTATTGCCGGGAATCTTTTCTCCTGGATCTCTGATTTCCTTCGCGACCGCACGATGCAGGTGCAAGCAAACGAAACATTTTCCGCCCCTGTTCTCATGACTAGTGGAGTCCCACAAGGTTCTATCCTCGGCCCCGTGCTTTTCAACGTCTTCATCAATGACTTACCGTCCACACCCCAGGCGGATTGTCTAATCTACGCCGACGACCTGAAGCTGTGGATGAAGGTATCCATTATGGAAGATGCTGACAGGTTGCAATCGACACTGGACCTGCTACATGATTGGTCAATTAAGTAGCAGTTGCCATTGAATCATGAAAAGTGTTCGGTTCTTCCAGTTGGTGCGTCTGCCCCATTTGGAATCTAGATATTGGTGGTTACTTGCTCAGAAACGCCAATCAGGAGATGGATTTGGGAGTGATACTTTTGCCTGACCTCAAATATCATGAAGATACCAAGAAAAGGTCGCTGCGGCCTACAGGATGTTTCACTCTATCCACAGAGCCTTCTCTCGCCTGACCCCAGGGATCTTCCGACTTCCGTTTACTTTACATGTACGCCCGCTTCTGGAATACGAGCTATCTTCCGCCTACCCTCTTAGGAACTTTGAATGTGATTTGATTGCAAAGGTTCAACGGCGTGAATCCAAATCTGTTCCTGAGCTGCGGGACCTGTCCTATTCTCTCCGACTCAAACAACTGAACCTCTTTTCCCTGGATTACCGTCGTAATCGCGGAGACTTGATCTTCACCCGACGTATTCTTAGAGGAGAGTTGGGGAGTTAATTACGGGACTTCTTTCATCTCAACACAGAGAGTTCAACAAGAGGCCACAGTTTGAAACTGTTCAAACCGAAGAGTGATCGAATGCGATCCAGCCTGGCTTTATCCGCTCGCGTTGTGAATGACTGGAACGGCGTTCCGGAGTCCATCATCGTTGCCGAGACGGAGGAACGTTTCAAGCATTTATTGGATTCTCATTTTAGTTCAAGCGGATCCAGCTGTTTCCAATTCAGCTTCAGTGGTTCTCTGTGAGACCTTGTTCCGCAATGAGCCAGGTTATCTCCGAAACGATTGGGAAGTGACGGAGCTGACAAAGGAAGTTCCTTCTGCTCTCTATCATCCAATGATCCAATACAACCTTGTGTACCACAATAACCCTGCCTAAAATCATTGATCGCGATTGGCGAATCCGACGCTCCGTCTCACGATTTTGTGAAGTATGTGCCATCGATTTCCCGAGTGGGAAGAGCTATCCGGATTGTGAGCTATGCCGTCAAAATGCCTGCTGCAATAAAGGTGTGATTTTGCGTTCTTAGGCCGTACAGTGCTCTGAGTGTGACGGATGGCTGCATATTACCTGCCGCGACATTTGTCTTGCGCTCTATGAGTCTCTGCAACGTTACACTATTTCGGCCGCCGGCTTGCCGAACAACCTCCTCGTGGTGCCAACTGGGTGGTTCGGGTTCTTCCCGTTTCAGCGAATGGTTCGGCGGCAGTGTTCCAATACGTGGTGGGTTTTCGCCTGGCAAGCGTTCTCCCTATAAAAAGCCACACATGTCCGTTTAATAACACTGCGACGTGGCGAATGTGACTCGCCACTAAATAAAGTCACTGCCCCTTGCCCCTCCCTGAGAGGCCTGGCCCATTCGTAAAGATGACTTGCGCAGGCTGCCCGTCTTCGTGCACCGCTGTCCATTGCCCGTGTGTGGTGGCAGCACCACGTAATCAATGTGGAAGTTAGACAGCGTGTCTTGGGACGTGGAAGCCACTCGCTCGAGGAGCTCATCTCACTGCATCAACTGCGATGGTTGGGACACGTATTGCGCATGCTTGTCCAGCGTTACCCCCGTCGTGCGTTGTTTGCGGTTGCTGGACAGGGCTGGAGGAGACGGTCTGGTGGACAGCGTACAACATGGAGAAGCCACATGAAAAAGCTGACGAAACAGTTGGCCTCGGCCGGTTGTTGTCGATTACCTGGTTGGGGTCCGAGAGATGCGGATACTTGCTGGTTGAAGACCTTGGAAGCAATGGCTCAAGATGGATGTCAGTGGCGGACGTGTGCATCGGTTTGTTACGGTGTCCCTTCTTCCTCCCCCTAAAAAAAGAACAAACTGAAAAAATGTCAAAAACTATGAGTGTTAAAATAGACAAAAAAGCAGTTCTTGTTGCTCCTTTCTTATTATTCATATTGTTTTCCTATTCAGCCGTGATTCCGATGGCACAATATCTGTATCATAGATTGTGTATGATCATATATATATATATATATATATACTATTTCGGCTATCTCTGTTTCCTGCAGCCGCTGCCGTACTTCATTACGGCTTACTTTAAACGACGCTGTGGTGCAAACTCGCCCATACCACCATTGCTTCGAGGAGATGGGACCCATGCCCTTAGCGACTATGACAAGGCATGCGTGCTTGGTGAGCAGTACTCAATCGTCTTTGTCCGCGAAACAAATACGCCATGCAAAGAATTAGCTTCAAGAATCTATGAGGACTGATGTCCGGATGAAATTCCTGTTACTTAATACCAACTTCTCCGGTTGCTAAGAGAGGTAAATTTACCTCTCTTAGGTTAACCTAACTAAGGCTTCCGGGACAGATGCTGTTCATCCAAAATTGTCGCACGAATTGGCAATGCAACTCAGTGGACCTCTGACTTGTGTGTTTCAGAAGTCACACAACAGCTGTCTTGCCTCCCGAATGGAAGGAGGCTGTTGTCTGCCCGATTTTCAAGTGCGGTGACAAAGACCTACCGGCTAATTACAGGCCTGTCAGCTTGACTAGCGTGGTCGTTAAGTTACTTGAAAAATTAGTACGAGATATAGTGGAGGACCATTTAAACATGTTTAACCTGTTTAGCGTCGAGCAACATGGTTTTCGCAAAGGATTTTCCTTTCAGACGAACTTACTGGTAGCCCGTGAGAGCTGGGCTGAAGCCGTAGACAGTAGACATGCGGTGGATGTGGTGTTCATTGACTTCGCAAAGGCCTCTGATACTGTCTCCCATTCGCGACTCTCACTGAAGTTGAGGTCGTATGGAATATCTGGTCGCGCTCTTCAGTGGGTGTCAGCTTTTCTGGATGGACGTGAACAGATTATTCGTGTGGGAAGCAATTTTCGTTGCGACAAGCTGTACTTAGCGGCGTTCCGCAAGGCTCTGTCCTAGGTCCGCTGCTTTTTTCTGTCTACGTGAATGATTTGCTGAGGGAGCTTGAGGTACCATCACTATTATTTGCTGACGAACTAAAGCTCTGGAATATTGTTGATATCCCTGGAGGTCCTGTGGCTCTTCAACGGACTCTGGATAGACTCTGAGAATGGTCTATCTTGTGGTTGCTGCTCATAAACCGGGCAAAGTGTTTAATGCTGCGTATCGGAGCGTCTGCTTCCTCCACCAGTTATGTGCTCGATGGGAATGAACTTCCTCACGTGATTCAGGTTGATCTAGATGTCGTCCACTGTTCCACACTATACTCTGGAGACAACTGGAAGAAGGCGGCTAATAAAGGCTTCCGGATGTTGTGGTTTATCCTTCGTTCTTTCGGGACCCTAACCGCTATGTGTTTGTGAAGCTCTTCTCAGCGTTTGTGCGAACCACTTAGAATATTGCGTCCAGGTCTGTCCACCATGCCATGTCCGGGACAAAATGGCACTAGAAAGGATATTGTGTGTCGGTACTAGGTTGGTCGAGGGGTTACGGGGACAAACACCCCGAACGCTTACTTAGTTTGCGGATGCATTGAATGCACTATCGAAGGATTAGAGGGGACCTAATCCTAACGTACCGTATTTTGACTGGGAAGGTTGACCCTGATTTGTCCTGGCTATTTAGTCCTGCTAGATTATCTGGTCTCCGCGGGCATTGTATGTAGCTAGACAAACCGCGGTCCGATCGAGTTAGAACGGAGACACGGTTATCGCGTCGAGTCATCGAGCGCTGGAACCTGCTTCCAGAATATGTTATCAAGGAAGCTACGGTTAAGGGGTTTGAGCGTCAACTAGATGCTCTTGGGTGGCAACACGAAATCATTCCTTTTTCCTGACCAATTCCCATCTTCATCCTTCGATCCTATTTTCTTTACTTTTCCTCGCCATTGGTATTATTCTCTTCTTTAAACTGATTTCTCTTACCTTCGATTTTTCTTCCTCTCTTACTTACTTTACTTAACTGACAGCGGGGACAGCTAATGTAAGGAACGTGGGCATTAAATTGGTGGACTAGGGTGTTTTTCGGGGGGTTTTCATTTTACTCCCGTCAAGAAGTCGGAGCACCCTTATCAACTCCTGGAACGACGACCCACTCAAGAAGGGATACTTACGGTATTCATCCTATCGTTCCAGTTCCAATTGAACAATCGACGCCTTCACGCCGGACTGCCACTCTTGAGCCCTCATTATACTCCAACAAAGTTTGAAGCTTCCACTGCATTAGACTCTCTCATCACATTTTTCGTCCACACCTAATTCCGGCTCAGCTACCCCCACGGGTAAACGAAGCCGTGTCCCATCTGCTTCCCAATCGGAGCCTTTGACACACGCCTTGCCCAGTGAGCCCACGACTGAGACATACGCAGCTACGGTGCGGAAATTTCCCACTATCCCTATTGGTCGGAGTCATACTGTGTATTATTCAGGCGAAGTTTAATTCCAAACGCAAGAAAACTGCTTCCCAGTCCCAAAGAAAATCTGTTCTCGACAAAGTCAACGGCTGGAAAAGTTGATCAAGGACAGTGCGTCACCACAGACGCAGACCTCTGGCCGCGCTCTACCACCCTCTCGTGAAACATGTCTTATCATTGTGAACGCGTCAGAATCCACTAGACACCTCTGCAGAAAGAATGCTGGATGACCAAGGGTTCTTTGAACGAATAATTTCCATTTTATTCGATGAAGGTGAATTGGGTACGAACATTCCCGCTGCCTTCTGCCTTGGCAGGAAGCAGGAGGATCCTTCCAAGGTACGCCCCCTCAAGATCGTATGCCAATGCGAAGAGGAATGCCGCCGTATCCTCCGGTGAACCCCACGTTTGAAAGATGAGCCTTTTTACGTACTGAGAGATCTTTCTCCGGAACTTTGTATTAAAATGAAACCAGCCGTTGATGAGTTCCGCTCCCGCCGAGCTAATGGTGTGACAGACCTCCACATCGTGGATTTTCGCGTAATCCGGAGAACCCTGAGAACCCGTTGGAGGCCAATTCTCCTCAACCCAGGACAGTAGAGCATGAGAACGGACCGCGTGTAATTTTTGCCAATGTACGCAGTTTGAGAACTGAACTTGATGAGGTACAGATGCTTGCGTCAGATACTCGCCTAGGCTTCACGGCCTTCACCGAAACTTGACATTTTGGGGAAATCATAGATTCAGAGGTTTCTCTCCCATTGCAATGAGGCTGGACCTTACCGTGGTGCGATGGTTTGTGTGCCTCAGCGATCCATTGAGCCGTGCTAGGTGGTGCTTTTGCACCTTCAGAGTCACTCATACCAGATTGGTCAATGGTTAGAGGCCAGACAAACTCAGCCTCCTGGTCCTCTAGGTTGGGGGTTGGAATGAGGGTGGAACGTTATTCCTTAAAACGACTCTTTGTAGCCCAACGCCAAACCCGCTGCCTTGCGGTCAGCTTTTTGAACCAGTCTTTGGTTGAAAACCCTAATCGTTCTCCTGTTTAGGCCTGTGCAACCTGACATTATCCTGCCCACGCAATTCAATGAATCTTTTTGCAGAGGATAATCAACGGTGCCCTATCTGCTGCATCGAGCAGGGTGGATAGAGGTTTGGATGCTACTGGTCATACCTTCCCGTCTTCTTATTCCGTCTCTTACGCTTTTTCACTCTTACTGTCCCGTTCCAACTTCATTTTTATCCCCCCAGTTTTCAACCCCCCGCTACTTGGCCCTCCCCCAACGTGCTTTGCTAGGCATTTATCTTCTAGTTTCAACTCACATGTGAACGCGGAGCGTCACTCCTCTCCTGTCGAAAAGCCCATGTCCAATCAAGCGGTCCATTCTAGTTCATCAGCTTGCCTTTGGAGCCCTCGATCCTCTTTCAGATTGGCACGCCTCAATGTACGCACATTACTACAGATCGGTCAACAGGCAGCATTTGCCCGAACATTGGAGACCCTCTCGATCGATATCTGCTGCTTATCGAAGACCCGCCTGCAAGATGTGAGCTCTGTGCTCACTCTGCGATCCCCTTCAGGTGACGCAAGCAGTGTTTTCTCATTGCGCCTATCCGGTGACGGTGCAGCTTCGAGCACCGGCCAAGCTGGTGTTGGCATTGCCCTGAGTCCCCGGGCTAAAGCTGCTCTGGTTGATTGGATTCCAATCAGTAGGCGGATGTGTGCGGTCCGATTGGCTGGCTCCTTTAAAGCTTCGAAGTCGCGCGGGACTAATAGGTGTCTATTAATCATCAATGCCTACGCGCCCACAAACTGTAGCGATGATTCGGTAAAGAACGACATTTACCGCCAACTGACCCAGCTCCTTCGCCATAGAAGATGCACGGACACTGTTGTGCTGGCTGGGGATTTGAACGCACAAGTTGGAAAGTTGTCCACTGTTGAAATGCATCTCGGCGGTCAGCACGTTGTAGGCTCCCGTAATGATAACGGTGAGCGGTTACTTCATTTGTGTGAGGATGCTCGCTTATTTCTTGCGAGCACTAGCTTCCGGCACAGCACTCGCCGGAGGGTGACTTGGCGCCCATCAGCCTTGGACGCAGATCGATCACATTGCTATCAGTTACCGCTGGAGAGGCTGCGTCCAGAAGTGTCGCTCGATTTGGAGCACAGGTGTGGACACCGATCATGCACTTGTATGTGCTGACATGCGGATGCGTTTTGGCGGACGCCCACGACGACGCTGTGAGCGCATTGACACCAGCCAACTGACATAGCCAGCTGTTCTGAATGCGTATCGAAGTACGATGACATGCGAGTTGTGTAAGCGCTCACTGGGGACAATTGATGGTCACTGACTGGTCACTCACTGATGGTCACTGACCTTACTAGCAGCAGGCAAATCCTCATGTACTATGTCTAATAGCCAACATGGTTATTGGGTCTCTTCGCAGTCTCCGAAACTTATCGATGCTCGCCGGCATATTCCGGCTGGAAACGAACACAATGAAACTCACAAAGAGCTCCGAGCAAGACTTCGTGCTAGCCTGAAAAGAGACCGCGAATCTTGGTGGTCACACCATGCGTCAGAGATGGAAGTGGCCGCTGCACTTGGCAACCATCGTAAGTTATTCCGTCATAGGAAACGGGCAACACGAGACCTGGTGTTAGTGAAACTATACGTGACGAGAGTGGACAGCCTATCCACAATTTGTCAAAACGCTTGGAGCGTTTGGCTGAGCATTTTGAAAAGCAATTTAATCGGCTAGAATTGTTCGATTCTTCGCCGGCCAGTGATCGCCCTGCTCCGTGGGCTGTCCCTTCGGATCCACCCTCTCGCGAAGGATGTTCACATATTTCGTGGGAACACCTTTCCGCGCAAGTATTTCGAACAGAATCGATCGATCGACTGAATCGAACGCACTCTTGAAATCGAGGAACACAGCTATTGTCGGTCTGCGGTATGCGTGGCGCTGCTCTAGCACCTGCCGCAAAGTAAATATATGGTCTGTACAGCCACGTCCTGGGCGAAAACCGGCCTGCTCTTCTCTAATCCGAGATTCCCGTTCTGCAGTGAGGCGACGAACGATAATCGAGGCCAGTAATTTTGTCACAACTGGCGTTAGGCTAATACCCCTGTGGTTCGCAGAGTCTGTGCGACTGCCCTTCTTGTATATTGCCACTACAATCGATTCGCTCCAATTAGCCGGCACACTCTCTTCGTTCCAGATACGTTCGAATAGGGAGGTCAGTGCTTTGCAGTAGACCTCACCTCCATCTTTAAATAGTGCAGGTGGTAGGGAATCCGGGCCAGCGGCACGAAAACGATTGAGGGCTGTGATCGCGTTTCGGACCTCGGCCTCCGACGGAGGCTCTAAACTAACCGTCCATGGCTCGTCCTGCATCACCTGAGTAGGAAGAGGTCCGGGAGCAGGGGGCCAGCTGAACTGATGTTCAAAGTGCTCAGCCCAACGAGCCATACGGCGCTCCTTATTGTGTATCAGCGCACCCGCGCTGTCCCTGATTGTCTCACTGACGCCTGGTTTTCTCGGACCAGTGGTGCGGATTAGCTGGAAGAGCTTCCGGTAATTGCCTACTGCTCCTGCCTCCTTCATTTCTTGAGCCCGACTGGTCCACCAGGCTTCCTTGTCAGCACGTAGGCTCCGCTTTAGTTCACGCCTAATAGCCCGTCTGGTCACATTGTGTTCAGAACCAGCCGGGAGGTGCCTTCTAGCTTCCAAAAGGTTCACGGACCTCTCGGATATCCAGTGACTGGTGCGATGACGACTGATAGTGCCACAAGCAGATGCTCCTGCGTCGTGCATAGTGGCCGAGATCCTATTCCACTGAAGTTCAGTATCATTAGGACAAGACAGCGAGAGTTCGCTATGCAGTGCTTCTTGATAGGCTTGCCTGACAGAGGGCTGGGACAATTTCTCCGTTGCCAATCGGGGGAGACGCTTTGTGCGCCTTCCGGTAAAGTTCATGGAGAAACGACAGCGCACCAAGGCATGGTCAGAGTCGACACAGGTACTCCAGTACGAGCGGCAATCCAGAATGGAACCACGCCACCTGTAACTTATGGCTATGTGGTCAATTTCGGTCCATCGCTGACCAGCTACAGGTGGACGCCAAGTGGCACTTCTGCGCCCACTGTGTCTAAAAGCAGTGCTAGTAAGAAACAACTGGTGCTCCGCACACAGTTGCAGCAGACGCTCGCCGTTGTCAGTCCGTTCGGCGTTAAGTCCATACTTACCACCCAGCTGAGCTTCTGAAGAGCTCAGACGCCCTACTTGTGCGTTCATATCCCCTGCAAGTACTATAATATCTGAACTAGTAGCACTGCGTAGCAGCGTGTTCAGTTCGTGATAGAAAGTGTCCTTGACTGCATTAGAACTGCAGTCGGTGGGAGCATAAGCAGAAATCACAAACAAGCAGCGTTTTGTTGATCTACATACTGATACAAAGGTACATCTAGTGCTAAGTGAACAAGCTCAGCGGCGAAAACTGCAGCCCCTTGCACACATGAGGTCCGGCCACTACTTCAGGTGCATTGAAATCACTCTTAGAGGCTTTGAGTCCTAATCCCTCAGATGGTAGCTTTGCACCATTAGCTTTTCTACCAGGTACATATACCAAATGTCTGGACCTGCGGTTCCTCTCGTACTAATCATGATTAACATAGCGACATCCAGTTTTTACTTCGGTGTGTCACTGTTTTCATTATTACGATAAAACCAATCTGTCTCACGACGATCAAAACGCAGCTCACGTTCCCTATTAGTGGGTGAACAATCCAACACTTGGTCACAACGCTAGGAGCCATCTTCCTTTCCACTTTCTGTGACCGGTATGTTATTGTTTAGAAGCACTTATCCCACGCCAGAGTCTATACGCCGATAAACACGATGAAAATGCGAAACCGCGTACGCTATTCTTAGATAACTATCTCGTACTTATCCCCCCGTATTCCTTAGGCGTAACCATAAAAGGCAAGTGCTGGCATTGCGAACCAAGTTGGGTAGAGGTGATCAGTCTAACCTCTGTCGAATCAGCTTTGCTCGTTGAATTCATACCGGCACGACGCTCCTATGACTCCATTTACCCGTGCACTATTTAGTCAACGAAGAAGATGCTCAAAGTGCCCGCCGGCGTTCTGCTTGCATTGCAGAAATCGCCCGAGGCAATTGGCCAGAACCTTTTGCAAAGCTTCTCTGTTGATGGCACGACATTCGTTGACAATCCGGTCCTTCAGTTGTTCCAGTGAAACTGGCGTTGTCTTGTATACTCTCCGTCTCAAATAACCCCATAGGAAAAAAATCTAGAGTTCAAATCTGGTGATCGGGGAGGGCATTGCATAGGACCAGAGCGACCAATCCACCGTTGACCGAACATTTCGTTAGGATAATCACGCGCTTTTTGTGCATAATGGGCCGGTGCTCCATCATGTTGCCACCAAATGGTGCTGGAAACATCATCAGCCTGCAGCTGCGGAATTACGCAGGTCTGTAGCATTTTTATGGGAAGATGCTAAGAAAGGTATGACATTAGTACGTTAAGAAAGTAACTTACCGGTCACGTTACTGGAAAATAATATTCCGACAATTTTTGACCAGTTAGTCCAGCCCAAACCATTACCTTGGAACTATGTTGCATACGGGAAGCTACGCAGCGTCGTGGACTTGATGTCGCCCAAAAGTGATGCTTATGTATTCCGTGCAATTGGAATATTGCCTCGTCGGTGAAAATAATGGAGTGAATATCCACGTGATTCAAGAACCAGCTGCAAAATGCAAGCCGCTTCTCCGGATCGCATGGGTTCAACATTTGCAATTGACGTGCACCATACCGACGAAATTTTCTTTCCTTCAAAATCCGCTGCACTGTGTAAGGGGTGGTGTCACAATTTTGAGCAGTTGTACGAATGCTGAGATCCGCCCTTTCTGACACTTCGCGGATAATAGCACTAGCTGAACTCTCATCCGTTGGGGTGTGAAACCGCCCCATAATTCGGGCGTTGCTCACACTACCAGTGTTCTCGAACTTCTTCACCAGTTTTAACACATACCGTCCGTTGACAGGCCGCATTCCCGAGGTTATGCTATTGTACCTTCTCGCTGTCTCGGCTGCATTAAGCCCGCATTACCAATATAATCGAAGAATCACCACGCGCTGATCATCATCGACCTGACGTAACTGGGGTTGCATACCATTCACTGAAGTGACTGTATCCTCGCGTTCCATCGTTGAAAAAGTAATCCACATAAGAAAGTAAGCTTACCGTGTGCCTAAAGTTATCTGGCAAATTTAACCAATGTCCGAACCGCAACTTTTGGCTTGTCTGTCCACAACTATGAATGCCATCATTTACTTATGGGCTACCAGTTATCAGAGCAGAGAAATTCCCGCCCGATGCACACAGGTTTGCGGTTCAGCACACTGCTCCGATTGGATAGCCTGATAACGAATGCAAATTATCCGTTCCTCGTAGAGACGCGTGTCGTGGTGGATTGGGTTGTACTCATACAGCGATCCGTCCCGCCTTTCCACGCATGGAGTTTGTCAGTAACTGTATTCGGAAATTGGGTGGCAAGGTGGAGATCACCCTATCACTTACACTCATACCGCGTATGGAACTTCCAGAGCACACTCATGGTCGAGATATGTCACATTTTCGGCATCTGGAGGACACGTACGGCTGCTTGTCATCCGGATGGAAACGGACTAGTTGAACGCAAGAACCATACGCTGAAGACGCTATGACAGGCTTTCCTGACTACCGAGATTCCTCGGGAATGGGACATGGCTTTTCTAGCGTCTGGCCACTCTTCGATTGGTCAGACACCACATTTCATGATGACGGGTCGTGAACTGCGTCTGCCCTCGGATACTCTGCTGCCGACGTCATACCATGAAGCTAACCGCTTCGGAGCATTTACTTCGGTTACAGTCAAGTCTACTGCGAACACACCAGATGGCACAAGCGCACCTGCATACCTTGCAGCGTCACCAGAAGGCTTATTTTAACCGGAAGGCTTTCGGGAGTCCGTTCAAGCCTGGTGATACGGTCTGGCTCAAAGCAACAATAACACCACCGGGCGTCCCTGCGAAGCTCCGTCGAAACTGGTAAGAACCGTTCATTGTGGAAGAAGTTTGTCAGATATAACTTATCGAATCATGAGGCCGGGCGATCCTGGTTCCTTAATGGTTGTACACTTCAACAGACTGAAGCCAGCTAAGAGAGTCGCAGGCGCTGATGATAGCGCCTGTTAGAAGGGGGAGGAATGTAGCGCGACGCGCCATGTTGTTTTAACCCTCCACCCTCTGAATCGGCGCCTCTCCTGTTGTCGTGTCCTTGACAGCGGACTGCTCAGCCCACGCTTGGTTGCCTCTCGGGTATCCGGTCACTTTCTGGTGTCGGCTTGTCAGCAGGCACTCGACACGTCGATATTCGTTCTTACTAGTTGGTTGGGTTTAATTTCCGGCCACCTATGTTCCCTTTGTTTTCCATTGCAGGTCATCGAGTCCATCGCGACCTACTCTACGTGTCGGTTACCGAACTACCTGGAACCACCGACCCGGACGAATATTACAATGGAAGTTGGGGGTTCAACGTACCAAAATGACGTAAGCTTTTCATAGTATTTCTTGACTTTCACACTTGTCGTTGTCACCGATTTGCCGATAACTAAATGTGAATGACACGTTAAACGTTGCTATTTCTCATGTTAATGACTTGGTTCCCCTACTTGAAGACCCCTCCTACATGTTTGCTGACGACTTGAAGCTTGTCAGCAGGGGATACGGCTTCGTTATCTAGAGATTTTGCTACTGTTCTTAATTGACCACACACTGAACACCAGCAAATGTCAAGTTCTAACCCCGCGTGATGATGAGTTTACTGTACACACAACTAATGGGTCCCTAACATTGCAGCATGTCACCGAGGCACGCGATCTAGGTGTCCTCGTAACGAATGACTATGCCCTCGCCGACAGGAGTTATTTCTTCTCAGGAGAGTTCTGAGTTGAACCAAGTCAGAGGTCTTTCTCTCTTTGTTCAAAGCTGTGGTCAGACCACATCTGGAATACTGTGTTCAGGCCTGGGCACTATATCTGCAGAAAGGTATTACTTGTATTGAGAATGCGCAAAGACTAGCCACTCGAACGATAAAAAGTCAGCGTGGGCTATCGTATGAACATCGGTTAGCTAACTTGGGTTTGTTCTCAATGAGAAGAGGTAGATTGAGAGGTGACTTAATAGACGTTCAAAATCATGAAAGGACTCAGTGGTCTCACGCCCACCGATCTCTTTGAACCAGCTACGTCAACTTGCGGGACCATTGTATGAAATTGAAGCAGCATAGATCTAGGCTGGAGTTAAGAACCAGGTTCTTTGCAAACCGCGTTGTGTCTGTTTGGAATAAGAATTCCTTCTGCTCTATCACCATGCGAAACTGTGGAGGAATTTAAACGTAGCCTAGACAAACATTGGCTGGCCCTGTTCCCAGAACTTGTGATTTGGTGACTGCCAATAATCTCATGACTTCCTGAAAATGTGTTGGCCGTCTTGCACTTATTTCTGTTTTCCTCTATTATAGAATCAAAAACATTATAACAACTCGCAGTGCTGAAGGCCCTTTTTCGCTTACCGGCACACGAAACGGGACGCTCGTTAAGCGGAAGCTTGTTTCGTCCCTGGATTCTGTCCTGTCCTATCCTATAGCGTTCATTATAATGGAAAATAATAATGATAATGGACTCAAGTTCATTAATTAGTTCATTGGTGTGTAGGGAGCAGGAGGGGAGACCCTTGTCAGCTTCGTCGATTCCGATTCATTGGAGGTTTGACGCAACTGGTTGCAAAGTGACATTCCTCTGGGGATCGTCACCGCTGCAGGAGGAGCAGAAGAACTCTGCCATACTCATCAGATCGCAGTCAAGTAGCCGTTTGAAACTTCCCTCTGTCGATGCATCAGAAGTGATCTGCGGTAGGCTATTCTAATCATCCACTACACGAATTGCTAGCGCAGCCACTGGATGGACGTGAAGCATTCGGCTCTTGTACAACTTCTTGTCGAGATGTCCACGTTGAGCCGAAAGTGTTTTTGTACCTCACTCTCAGATTCACCTCTTAGGATCCGTCGTGTGTATTTAAGATCTCCACGGCGCCGACGGTAATCGAAGAGGGTAAGCAAGATCTTGAATCCTGACAGACTTCGAGCCAAGCCTCTGAACCCTTTCTAGTAAGTCGCATTAAGTTTCCAGGGGAGGATAGGTAACTGAAAGCCCATACTCCAATATCTGGCGAATATGTGATGTGAACAGAATTCTGAAAATAGCCGGAGTGATACGGGAAAACGAACTACGTAGGTCACCCAGCATCCTGTTTGCGACTGCGACCTTTTTCAGGGTGTTCATTGACTTGTAGAGCGCAGGAGGTAAAACCCTTATCAGTTTCATCGTCTCCCGGGATTATTTAACATTCCAACCCCATCTGAACTTGTCCGTGCCAACACAGTTGGACTGTCAGAAGTCGGCTGACTTCTGCCTCGGACTGACAGCGGACTTCGATAATTTTTAACCGGTTTAGTGCAATACCTTTTTTTCTTCTTATAGGATATAACGTATTATCTTCAAGGAGGAATTAATGAGTGCGATAGTTTGCTTTGGATGCCATGAAATCACCTCCATGCGTTGTCGGATTGTCAGATGTCCGCTGACAGTCCGAAGCGGACTATCTGAGAACCCTTGAGAATTCGTGACCTGTTTATTGCAATATCAAACATTGGATTCAACGCACAGCCGAACGTGATGGTGTGGACCTCCTTCCGGGGGAATGACTCGTTTCTGAGACGAATATGTAGATTTTCCGTAAAATGAATCAGCACACACATCTCTGTAAATTTCCAAGAACTTGCGGGCAATGTGCTTTGCTCTATATTTCCTATTATCCGTTCCCAACATGGGGAGAAATACGTGCGCTGCAAAAATTTTTCCGCAATCCTTTAACAGTCCGAATCATGTTTTAATGGGACATTTCGGACCTCAGCAGACTATTAGCGAGCTCTCATCGGACTTTCGAGGAACTGTTGTGCCGGTAGGGGAACTTGTTGCATATCGTTGCGTTACGACGTTCCTCAAGCGTTGGTCGCAGTTTCGGTGATGGTATGGCGCGTCGGTCGTGCGCTATATATTCAGGTGCGCAGATAAACAGCCAACCGATTGTGAGCGGGAGAAAACACAAAAATAGACTAGAAAAATGTTTTGCTATGTCGATAAACTGGCTAAAGCTAAAAATAGGTCACCAGAAGAAAGCTAGCTAGGGAACATGTGGACGGGTGCTGAGTGCGATGGCGGCCAGTAGCAGGTGCAATGGATGCGTGTATGTGTTTCAACTAAACGTGAGCAACATCCAAACAAGCAGATCGCCTAATTTCTTATTACACAAGAGGACTATAATTTCTAGAATATTATACACAGTCAACTGGGGAATCTTCAAGTCACTACAACGGCAGCTAGATCCCAGGAATCTCATTGAGTGGTTTGTCTGACAGCCGCTTAGGACTTTCTTCTGTTGGCACGTCCACAATTTCCTCCGGCAGGTCGTTCCAGCCATTCACCACTCTGGTGGATAACATCCGTTTAATTTCCGTGTCTTCTTGGTTTAAACAGCTTCCATGTGTGAACGAGTGTGGAACAGTGGGCGTTGGGTCGGAAGAACTGTTGTAACTCATTTGAGTTTTCCTCGGAGCACGCGTCTACTGTAGATGAGGTCACCTCGTTGACGGCAAAACTCCACGGAGAACAAATTTAGCTATTGGGGTCGAATTGCGTATGGGAGCTCACCTCCGGTTCCCTCCTCCTTGACGGTAAACTGAAAATTTGACGCGCTATCTTTGAGGTTTTACCTTCAAATAACACTTTCCATACAGAGTGAGAGAAAGAAATTCGCAGCACAAACACCATCGAGGTCGGCTCCTTGCGATGTCAACAAGGATATCCAGCCAAACATGTTCATCATCTCTCGGACCCCAATCAGGGTGTCGAAAGGCTCCAACTGAGGCCAACTTCATTCCTCTTGACCAAGTCATCGCGTAGGCTCCGCTTCTTTAATCCACACACAGGTCGCGAAAAATAATGTATGTCGCGGGAGTAGATGTGCTTGAATACGCGTGGCCCAGCTATCGGAGCCTGGTGCGCGGAATAATGGTGCTGAGCGATTCATTTTTTCCTGTACCATAAACAAGGCATTGAACACGTCTCATTGCTCACACGGTGTTCCCACCAGATATGAGCGAAACTGCAAAGGCAGCGGTCGTCGAATGTAACTAGCCTACTTACGTCTGCCGATTTAATAGGCCAGGAGGGTTATGTCGCGCCGTCACCATAGGTGGCGAAGATTAACAAAAGCGCCTCGTGGGTGCATTACAAAGCGAGAAATGGCTGACAGCTAATCTATCCAGTGCAGATTGGCACGTTTGTGAGCTGCCACAGATGAGGGTAATATTGTCAGCATACTCCAAGTCAGAAAGTCGTTCACATGAGAGTAGCTCGACGTCTTCTAAGTCGTATCCAGTGAACACGATGTTCATGACTTTGCCAATAGCGAAGTTGAAGAGGAAACTTACAGCGGGCATCCCTGGAGACATTAAATGGCGGAGACATTTCGCCATAATCCTTCACTGTGTCCGAACTATGCGCGTGCAGCGCTCCTGAGTAGACTGTCTTAAAATATACATCCACAGAATCAACGACATATTTGATGTCGAGGAGCACGACTAGGGTGGGTCACTAATAAATATGTCGATGTTCCAATAACTGACTTTAATTTGTGGTCAATGCAGCCTCGATTTCGACGAAACACGACCTGCTCTTCGCGAATCAGGCTTCCACGGGTACGAGCCAGTCTGTTCAGTAGGACAGACACAAGCAATTTAGAGGTACTTGGGATCAGCATGATTCTTCTATGGTTGCCGCATTCCGAAAATGAGCCTCCCTTGAAGATGGAGACAATAACGAAGCGGCTCCAATTGCTTGGGGCAGTTTCCTTCTCTCACAGTTTCACTGGCATCTTGTGTAACTCATCAACAAGACTAGGTCCCTTGAATTTTTAGAGAGCTGGATAAATGTCACATGATCCCGCTGCCTTATTCAAATTCAGCAGTCCGATCCCATGTTCGACTTCCGAGCGAGAGGGCGGATCCAAAGAGCTACTCAGGAAGCAAAGCGATCACTGACCGCTGAGAAATCAGACTATTGCGGCCGATTAATCTACCTTTCAAGTTGCTCAGCCAAACGCTCCAAGCGTTTTGACTACTTGTGGATAGACTGTTCACTCTCGTCACATATAGTTTCACCAACACCAGGTCTTCTGCTGCCCGTTTTCCGTATCAGACGGAATAACCCGATGATTGCCACTTCCTTTGCTGACGAACAACGAGACTACCAGAACTCGCTGTCTTTCTTAAGACTAGCACGGAGTTTTGCCCTGAGGTTTTTGCGAATCTCGTTGTCTTCGCTTCCAGCCGGAATGTGCCGGTGAGCATCGATAAGTTCCAGAGATTGCGAAGAGATCCATTGCCCATGTTAGCTACTAGGTTTACCACGTGTGGATTCGCATGTTGCTAGTCAGATCTGAATGAGCATGCGAGCGGTTACTCAACCCGAACGCCACCGTACTTCGATACGCATTCGGAACATGTGGCTTCGTCAGTTTACTGGTGTCTATGCGCTCATAGGTTCGTCGAGAGCGTCCGCCGAAACGCACCCGCAGTTCACCACATACAAGTATATAGTGTCCGCACACGTGCTCCAAATCTAGCAACAGTTTTGAACGAGGCCTCTCCAGCGGAAACTGATCGCAGTGGGATTGATTTGCGTCCATGGCTGATAGGCTAGTTCTGTGTCGAAAGTTAGTGCTTGCAAGAGACAAGCGAGCATCTTCACACAAATGGATTAACCACTCACCGTTATCATTACGGGAGCCTACACCATGTCAGCCGCCCAGATGCAGTTCATCAGTGGATAATTTTCCAACTTGAGCGTTCAGATCCCCAGCCAGCACAACAGTGTCCGATCTTCTGTGGCGAAGTGGCTCGTTCAGTTGACGATAGAAGTCGTCTTTTATTGAGTCATTATTAATTTGTGGGTGCGTAGATAGTGATGACGAATAGATACCTATCAGTCCCGCGCGACTTCAAAGCTTTGAACGGGCCAACCTATCTGACCGCATACATCCGGCTACTGATTGGGATCCAATCAACCAGAGCAGCTTCAGCCAGGGGACTCAGGGTAATACTAACACCAGCTTGGCCAATACTCCAAGCTGTATCGTCTCCGGATAGACGCAACGAGAAAGCACCGCTAGTGTCACCTGAAGTGGATCGCAGAGCTCGAGTCTTGGAGGCGCGTTTCCGAAAAGCAGCAGATGTCGATCGATAGGGTCTCAGATCTTCGAGCAGGTGCTGCCTGTTGTCTGATCTGTAACAATGTGCGTACACTAAGTCATACCAATTTGAGGGAGGATCGAGGGCTCCAAATGGAAGCCGATAGACTGGGTTTGACTGCTTGGTTAGACATGGGCTTGTTGACAGGTCGGGAGTGAAGTTCCGCGTTTGCTTACTAGTTGAAACTAGTAGCTAAACGCCTATCAAAGCAAGGCGGCGGTGGGCCAAGAATTGAAGAGTTTAAAACGAGGGGGAGGGACAAGACTAAATATGAAACAGGACAATGGTGAAAAAGCGGGAAGCCTTGAGCAATAGCATCGAAACCCCTATCTACCCTGCTTGATATAGCAGATAGGACGCCGTTTAATTTCCTCTGCGACGGCTAGGGCATAAATAAAGTGTTTAAGGAGTGATTCATAGTATGGCGTGGGCCGGATACTGTCAGATTTCCCAGACGTAGACAGGAGAACTATTGGGGTTCTCAATCAAAGTCTTTAGGTTAAAAACCTTACCGCAAGGCAGCGATTTTGACAGTGAGCAACAAGGAGTCCGTTTTAAGGAATGAACAGCCACCCTCCAACCACCAAACTGGAGGACCTAGGGGCTGAGTTTGACTGGCCTTTTACCATTGAGCAATCTGGTATGAGTGGCTCTGAAGGTGCAAAAGCGCCACCCAGCATAGCTCAATGAATCTCTAAGGCACGCGGACCATCGCACCACGGTGAAATCCAGCCTATTACACAAGTTGATTCCAGTACGGTGACATGCCGAGACGACGTTTGTGATTCACATCACTATGTAGGCTCCATGATACTGCTTACCAGACTAGGCGAGGCTGCCTCTCATTTTCTGGTTAGATTCTGCTCCTTGACATTGTTTTGCAGAGTACATGTCTCTCTCTCGACCTACTTCCCAGTATTAGCACGACGTTTAGAGAGATGGTGCATTGCAATATAAAGGTTCACTCCATCCATGTCCTCATTCCCATTAGGCGAGCGTGCATGTGTCAACTGAAGTGATTTCGCCGAGGCTTTTGAGCGAATTAGGTTGTTGATAAGGACCCGGGCTGGGAACGCATATTATTGAGTATATTTCCAGTTCCGACCCAATCGGTCTGAGTCTGGTGGGTACGCATGAATGAAAACCTCCAATCGCTTAGCCGTTTACAGTAACCATTTTCAGTGGCATTTATTTTCCTTCGGATTATGTGTTGGCTGTTTGACACCCTCGGTGTGGCTGCGCTTGATGTGCATATTGACAAAAAGGCTACCTGTCTGACACCCTCCACCTCGATCGCTGGTCCCAGGAGACTTAATCGTTGCTGGGGGGACGGGGTGCACGGTCCTCATGGCCGTGCTAGCTTCAAAGTGGTTCCATGCAACCATTTTGTGGAGCGGACTACGGCCCAGTCATCGCTTTGTGTACGTCCGCTACGCATGATTCTCAACTTAGATGAACAAGAATACTGCTGCTATGCATGTTGAAGGAGAATGGGCCGTCTCCGTTGATGAAAGGTGGCTCCCATCCGCATGCCTCACGTTCTTGTCCCTTCTTGTTAACACCGGAAATGGTTTGTGTGGATGGTGCAGCGTATGCCACCAATGGGTCCTCTGTAGGCGCAGGCGTCCTGACTGTCGCCATGGAGACCGCAGAACAGGCAAATCCAGAACCGGATGCCGGCAACCATATGTACCGCTTAACAGAAAAAATGGCAGATATTTGGTATTTCTAATTGGATAAATACTTAAAGCACCCTGACCTTTCTGGCACTTTCATTTGATTCCCCATTAGTCATCATACGAGGAAAGAAATTCCTTTTCTCAAAAATGTACTGAATAAGATACTTTTGCTTAAGTGTGATATCTGAAAGTGCAACCAATGGAATTAAAATTAATAGAATGATTCGATGCCTCAAATCACATTTCGGAAGTGTACTTAATAGATACGCCAGTAGAAGATGGGTTAATATCTGGCCTTTTTCGTATTGTGGCACATTAGATAAGTTGTTTCCCACCATCAGCTGACGTGTATTGATGTTGATGTGTTGGCGCTCTGGCAGGGTATGGGCCGCTCTCCCATACGGTATTGAGGCTCGAACCCGTTGTTCTGAATATCTTAAGCGCCTCCAGTCATTTACCCGTTGTGATCTCTCTCATCCCGGAACGTCATCCCAGCCTTGCTGGGATCTGTTTGAAACTGCGTATACAAATCATTAGGGATGTAAACCTAGTATTTTGCCGTCATATGATAACCCAGTAATGGCAGTTGGGATCGCGCGGCTTGAGGCAGCAGTTGTGATTTCACACTACCTCACTCTCCGCCAATTGAGCAACCAGTAGACGTGCACGGATATTGCTCATTGAGTACGAACTCCATTTCTAATAACCGATCATTTTTGTCCTTTAGGACAGCGAGCACTGTTTATGATTAAAGGAGAAGAGAACCGCTCCTCCCTGTCTTCTATGCGGACGCTGCGACTGTATCTCGGACCATTAACTGTCAACCCGAAAACATCTACAAAGCGCCTACCATTGTGACCCTGTGGGTCATGGTGGGGACACTTCCATCTTGTTGCAGTAGAAAGGTACTCAAGTCAAAATTACTTTAATGTTTTTTCCGCGCGCCTCGAACGTAGCTGGGCGAAAAAGCTTGCAACGCACGGACATGCTCTAAGATGTTGATGGACTTATTGATCCTTTCTCTCTGTTGCGTATGCGAGCAAATGACCGGCGCTCTGGTGGTCGCAAATAACGCATCGTCAGAAGCAAGATCCGCACCGTGTGACGCTTTCGAAGACCCCGTTAACTAGTAATCGACCGTACCACAACCAGCTTGGTCGTTGTTTTGCGTCTGTTGTGACTAGCCCCATGTTTGGATACACATTTTTTGTCCCAAAGACGTTCTATCACACTATTACTACCCTACTGTTATTACCATCTTGTTTAAAACCTTATCTAGCCAAACATCGAATCTCAGTGGGCCATTCGATCCATTGAGCATGCGAAAGCTCATTTGAACCTCGTGTGTTCCGTCCGTGACCCATCTACTCTACGCTTGACGAAGATGGATGATGCAATCTACGATGAATTCTGCAGTCACTTTCCGGAGCTCGACGTTGATCTGATTTGTGAAGCTAAGTTGAAGTCCGAGGAATCCAAAAAAGTACGTACCTTTCGTACGCCATGAAGTAGTGTCAGTTTGATAGCGTCGTTTGCGCAAATGCCACTTGAGCAGAGTGAACGGTTAAGCCCGCCGTGTTAGTTCAGGCTATTTCGAAAACCGCGTGGCCCAACTGCTGGCCATCCTTGTTAGTTACGTGCGCACGATTCATACATACCTCTCACCGGTAGTTGGAAACTATATGACATAGTTCTCTCGCGTTAGGTTGCTTGAATTAGCTGTTAATTTTCATTCTATCCCGGTTAGTTTAGCGTGCTTCTTGATTCCATTATCTTTGTATTCTAATTGCATTTGAATTTCCGTTTTCATTGTTCATGGTTATTCTCACGACGTGAGTCTTGGCAACCAGATCCACCGCACTTCGGTGTTTAGACATGTGCAGGTGATCCCGGATTCGCGTAACGAGTACCCGATAAGGCAGGTAGTCTATCACCAAACCGGAAGTGCACCCTTGAACGAACCCATTCCGCTGGTAGCTTGTCTCTGAGTGATAGGGGCGGAAGCAAATCGTTTTCAATTGCAAGCTAACTGGGATACAGCGCAACCTATCCTCCACTGCAGAAAACATTGACTGACCTCTTTTCGCTACACAGTAGCTATGTTAGCCAATGTTTCGACCATTTATTTCGACAAAAACCCTCCTACTCATAAGTAACAACTTTTTTATTTCAGGTGTGGCGAGAATTTTGCGGCAAGTTTTCGAGCCAGTTAGAAGACTACAATTTTGCTACACTTTTTCGATTGGACGCTTCGAAAGGATACAGTGAGCAAAACACTTGTATTGGTACGCAGTTTAGGATCGTGCTTATCACCTTTCCTTTCAGTGCCTCGTGTACAGTTCCTCGCTATAGAAATAGCAAGAAATAGACGTGGGTTCAACAAACCGGAGATCCTTCGGAAGTTCGAATGTCTATGACAATAAACGACTCTTTCGTGCAAAACGGTTTTTGTCTTATCCGCAGATTTGTGGGAACTGTGAAGCAGTAACATGCAATCAACTGACGCATTTTGGGTAACGAAACCAGTGACCCAACACGTCCCTTAGTTGTTGCTAGTCGACTTTTGCCACACGGAACCCACGTGTGGTCGCCAATTTCGTCAAGGAAACCTATAAACTAGAAGTGTACCAGCTTGAATAGTGAAACGCAGTGCCGACATCGAGGACGTCGATGTAGAAGCTAAAATGAGGATTTTCGTGGATTTCTCCACTACAGTTGTACGTCATCGCACTCATATGTCCGTTAAGTCAGATGTGAAGCAGCACCATTTGCAACAAAAATGGAATTGATAGGGGGAGGGGAACGTGAATGCGATTGGCATAGTGGAGGGTAGCAGAAAGTACAAAACGGCGCGCGCGGACAAACATCCCAAGATGCAATAAATGCAAATCAATGTCACTGATGTCTTCTGCATAAAGTGAGGAGTATGCAGTCAGGAAGTAGGGATCGATCACGGAATACGACCTAGCAATGGAAGTCCGGGAAAGATCGTGCACTGCGTGTGCGATCAACGCATGCGGTAATTGAACACTGAATTCATGGAGGTCAGTTCGCCTTCAAAAATGACGTTGATGGAGATGTCCAAATCACGCTGGAAGGCGATAGAAAGAGAAGTATAATAGACAATGCGGTGATATGTCATAATTGCCGCGAAATATGAATGACACGAGAGCATTGACTGACAAGTAAACAGTTAGTGTGTTACACGAATCGAAGGCTTCCTCCCTTTTTAGCTGTTTTTCGCTTAACCACTTGCGTTTAGGTACACCCTATCTGAGTCCCTTCGAGACATTAAAATCCGTATCGTTCGAGATTTGTGAATCGTATCGTACATGTGACCCTGTGCAAAGAATGGCACCTAGGACTGCTATATCTTATGCTGGAGCCGACAAACAGAAATCGGATAAAATAGAATACAATGTAGAAAACACTCACATTATTAACCGCATTGGGTCTAACCGACATCGCGCCGTTGATTTGTTCGCCCTTCTTCACCGTCAAGCATTCATCTTCGCCGCTATCCAGGTAAAAAACGGTTTGTTTCCAGTGGGTGTAGCGGCGCTCGTCAGGCCCTGGAAAGCGTGTACCGAATAGAATTTTATGTTTCAGCACTCAAGCGGAAACGGATGGGTTAGCAGTACATAGTGCCAAAGTACTCTAAGAATATTTGAGAGCCATTGCTGTGATTTATCCAATAGCTAAAAATGTTTTGCAACTTCAATACATCAACTCAGTCGATAGGCAACTGATTGAATTTGAGCTCTATCGGCTTACCACTGACTGGTTGGACGGCACTGGTTACGAGCGAAAAGGTGGAAGGCGCAAGTA